>CAMZMU010000085.1:90923239-90970706 GCA_947311845.1 Poa pratensis
GTGATTGCTGAACCTTTCGGGTCACACGCTTAAGCTGTAGGTCAATCTTTGATCGAGAGTAAAGATGTAGTTTTAGTGGGAATGAGATTGTGTCGGAGTAGCTCCGATGTCACTGGACTTGTTCCGGTGAATTATAAGTTAGAGAGAATGCGGACATCTAATGTCCCGGGATGATAGGAATGGTTTCTATCATCAGCGGATTTAATCCGAGTGCTTATGAAGAAGGAAATATTGTTCCGATGTTTTGTCGGCGGATACTAGGTATCCCGGTTCATATAAATATGAGTTATATGATAAGTAATTAATTCCGGGAATTTTCTGTAAAAGGAAATATTCATTTAGGAATTAATTAGACAAAACAATTAATTATTTATTTAATTAATATATTGGAAAATATAAATAAAGGATTTATTTGGAGCCCAATAAAAGGGGGCTGCCAAGTGGGCCCATGGGGCCCACAAGGCAGCCGCACCCACATGGTATGTGGGGAGGGGCCGAGTCCGAGTTGGGGGGGACTCCCCCTCCCCGGCGAAGGGCGGCGGCCTAGGGCGGGGCCCACATGGCAGGAGGCGGGTGGGGGAGGAGTCCAACTCCTCCCTCCAACCCGAGTTGGAGTGGGGGGGGGTTTCCTCCCCCCTTCCTTGTTTGGGAAAGGCAGGTTTGGAGGGAGGAGTCCAACTCCTCCCCCAATCCGAGTTGGGGAAGGGGAGGGACTCCTCCCTCCCTTCCTTGGCCGGCCGGCCCAAGGGGAAGGGCTTGGCCCCTTCCCAAGTCCCTCCACCCCTTGGCCTCCTTTATAAGCAGCCCCAAGCCCCTAGGGTTTGACACAAGTTTGCCTCCGTGCAAGTTCTCTCTCTCTTAGATCTCATGTGTTGAGAATTAGACGTCTCTAATCTTCTCATATAGATCTAATCTAGTTGATTAGATCTACCACCTAAACTACGCCGCAAGGCTGACTCTCTTCACCACGTGCTAGTAGCTAGACGGTGAACGCACGGGGTGGGTTGACACGGTGTATGTGTGGATACCGCTAGAGCGGGATTTGCGCAAGTAAGTTTCCTTGGACAACGGAACAACTTCATCAAGTTCTACATCAACGACGACGTACGGCAACAATCTCACCTCCCGGCGTGGACGTGAGATTCTTCATCAGGCTTCACCGACATCTACTTCGACAAACACAAGATCTTCCGCAAGCGTGTTTGTAGGTATTCTAGATCATCGCATTATGGGGTGCAACGTACCTTCATAGAATAGATCTTGGCGGTAAGGTTACGGATGAATTTTAAAGTTTTCCCCGCAACCCAATATGACGCCCCTCCACCTGGACACCCACCATGAAGCCCTGACGCTTGTGAAAGATCTGAATCGATCCCTTGAGCTTGGATGAGTTGCGACAAGCCAGCCGGATGCGCACCGGCTGCTTACACCGAATGGATTCTTCATCCACTTCGAGCGTGTCGCCCAACATGCCTAGACCGACAAGAAGCCTGTCGGCCCGACGCATCTTCTTGGGCAGCCCAGTGAGCTTCACCCAGACTCCTTCAGGATCTCGGACGGAGCCGGATCGGCGTCCGCGAGCTTGATGCCCGCCTCGGAGCCGCCGAGGGGTAAGTACACCGACCACTACGGGTGCACATGCGGAGGGTCTCCCGCGAAGGGAAGACCACATAGAACTCACGCGAGGAGAGCGCCACAACCTGCCAGTCCCACTCGGCCTCGATGAGGTGGTGGAGCTCGCGGTCGAGCTCACGCGCGGAAAGTGGTTTCTCCTTGAAGGAGATCATCGCCTCGTTCGTGTCCTCCGCCTCATCCAGGGAATCCTCCTCGAAATCGAGGTCGAAAAACCCCTCCCCGGCAATGGCATTGCCGAGGGTACGGAGCACCGGGCGCTTGCCCTTTGTGATGCAATCCACCGAGTGGTGACCCGCACTACCACAAAGGACGCACACGGTGCATTCGGGCATGCCCCTGGTAGTGTCCAGGGCGCCCGCACTTGAAACACTCCACCTCGGAGGGTGGGGTCTCGGCATTCGGCAGCATAGCTGCTGCCCCGCCGGAGTTGGAGCCGTCTTCTTAGACGGCAAGGCCTTCTTGCCCTGGACGCGCTCCTCAGCCCTGCTCCCGGACGGCGCAGCCGCGAGCGAAGCTTCTTCCGCTAGACGCGCCGCCTCCTTCTGCGCTCTCTTCTTCTCCCACAACAGCCACCAATCCTGCGGTGTCTTCTTCTCCCCTTGCTTGCTCGCACCCGCCGCCGCAGCCGAGCTTTTGCCGGCGGCCGCCTTGCTCGCCCCGGCCTTGCGACCTCCGTGCACCTCCAAGGCCTTGGAGCGGAGCTCCTCCTCCCGTCGACGGGCCACCGCTTTCTTGCTGCTGTCGGCGTCCTCGTGGCGTCTTTTGGTGCCCTGCTGGGAGCTGGCGGAGGCGCGGGCGTCCATGGCCACGACCGCAGCGAAGGAGCGGGAGAGAGGGAGTGGGGGCGGACGGTGCGGACTAAACGCACAGATCGACGGCACCGTCGCACATCTTCAAGGGTTGCTGGAAACCCTACCTCCAGGTTCACGCAGCCCCGAGGAATCCAGAGCCAGCGATGGGCTAACTCATACCTAGCTATTTTTCCATCGATGGGTTTTTAGAAGGAAGTAAAAAACACATGTATATGTATTCACTAAACTCACTAATGAGGTTTCTTCCTTTTTAGGTTTTGATGGGCGAAGGCATCTCGCCTCTTATTATCTGGTGCGAGCGTGTTGGGAGAGAGTTGTGAGCACTCGCCAATTTGCTCTGCGGTTGCTACGTGCAAGGAACATGAGGGGCGAAGACTGGTGCATCAAAGGGATCCTTCTAGCGGTCGCTTTATTCTGGCTTTCTAGCAGGGGCACAAGATGCATCTAGTATGAGATGCCACATGATTAAATATTGATAACTATTTAGGGTGTTTTCGGTAGTGCTGGTGAACGAGTGGTCATATACTTATGTTTTTTAGATAAAGAGTATATATTAATATCACGGTGATACCAATTACACCCAACCTCTGCAACAACGCAATAACCTAAGTTATTACGGATGCACACAGCCGAAAAAACAATAAAAATAAGAAGCTAAAAAAAGAAAAGTCCCGCTATAGAGTTACGGTTCTTGCAGCAGCAGCAACAGAACCACCACCAAGACAACACCTGAAGTTCAAGTTCTCCAAAAGCAACGCCTTCAAGAAGGAAACAGTGCAGAAGCGCCTTCGTCGCCCGATAAAATATCTTGGATTTTCACCCTGGAGATAGTCACCGCTCTCAAAACAATGTCTTCAACAAGACCATTGCCAGACACAACCATTTAAGGCCAGACCTTGGATTTTCACCCTGAGAAGTAAGACTTTGACCTTCACCTGTGCTGACGCCTGATACGTCTCCAACGTATCCATAATTTATGATGTTCCATGCTTATATTATACCAATTGCTACATGTTTTATTTACACTTTATATCATTTTTATGCATTTTCTGGGACTAACCTATTAACAAGATGCCACAGTGCCAGTTCCTGTTTTCTGCTGCTTTTGTATTCCAGAAAAGTTGTTCTGGAAATATTCTCAGAATTGGACGAAACAAAAGCCCACGGTCGTATTTTCCTGTCACGTACAAGGAGTTCGAAGGAGAGACGAAATAGGGCACCGAGGCGCCCACACCATACGGTGGCACGCCCCTTCTGCCACGCCGTCACGTGGTGTGGGGCCCACGGGTGCCCCCCGACGCCGCCCTTTGGCCTATAAATTCATCTATTCGGGAAAACCCTAGATACCCGAGCCATATTCCACGAAAAGTTCCAAAGCCGCCGCCGCCGTCAACCCTAACTCGGGAGGGTTTTGAAGCTTTTCCCGGCACCCTGCCGGAGAGGGGAATCATCACCGGAGGGCTCTACATCGCCATGCCTTCCTCTGGAGTGATGTGTGAGTAGTTCATCCTTGGACTATGGGTCCATAGCAGTAGCTAGATGGTTGTCTTCTCCTCTTGTGCCATCATGTTTAGATCTTGTGAGCTGCCTATCATGATCAAGATCATCTTATTGTAATGCTACATGTTGTGTTTGCTGGGATCCGATGAATATTGATACTATGTCAAGTTGAATATTGAATTATCATGTCTATGTTATTTATGATCTTGCATGCTCTCCGTTGCTTGTTGATACTCTGGCCAAGTTTATGCTTGTGACTCCAAGAGGGAGTATTTATGCTAGATAGTGGGTTCAGTCTCCATTTAATCTGGGTCAGTGACAAAATGTTTTAAGGTTGTGGATGTGCTGTTGCCACTAGGGGTAAAATAGCGATGCTTTGTCTAAGGATAATTATGTTGCTTACATTATGCACTTTACTTAATGCAATAGTCCGTTGCTTGCAACTCAATACTGAAAGGGGTACGGATGTTAACCTGAAGGTGGATTATTTAGGCACAGATGCATGCTGGATAGCGGTCTGTGTACCATGTTGTAATGCCCAATTAAATCTCATAGTAGACACCACAACTTGTACATGCATTATTATGCACTTCTCAATATTGTCAATTGCCCAGCTGTAATTTGTTTACCCAACATGTTAGTTATCTTTATGGAGAGACACCACTAGTGAACTGTGGACCCTGGTCCATTCTTTTACATCTGATAATACAACCTACTGCAATCATTGTTCTCTTTCATTCTCTGCAAACAAACATTATTTTCCACACTATACGTCTAATCCTTTGTTTTCAGCAAGCCGGTGAGATTGACAACCTCACTGTTAAGTTGGGGCAAAATATTTTGTTTGTGTTGTGTGCAGGTTCCATGTCAACCGCCAGGACCTCCCCTTCGACGCAGACTTTTTCTGGCACCATTGCTAGGAAGAGGAAGCACTCCCACAAACAACACTCTTTCTGGCGCCGTTGACACCTTCAGAAGTGTCTTCATCTCCTACTGGTTCGATAACCTCGGTTTCATACTGAGGAAAAACTTGCTGCTGCACTCATCATACCTTCCTCTTGGGGTTCCCAACGAACGTGTGCCTTGCACGTATCAACGCCCCCACTAACATAACGCTGCTACGAGTCCTGGAGCTCCAAGTAAGTTCCTCATCGCCGCCAAAGACTCGAATCACCAATACTAGTCCTCCAATCTCGCTTCCATGACATTATCCGTCGCTGACTTCATCATGGATTTGCCCATGACGGCAACAGCAGAAGAGCTTCACGCCGCCACCTCCGGCGCGACCGAATCCATCCGATCCGGCTATATAGGCATAAAAGTCCATACAAAATCGCCGGCGGATCCTTACGGAACACGACACTCCGCTTGATCAAAGAGGACGGGCATCCGGTAGGTCTTCGTCTTGGTGCAATTCGGAACCCTAGGACCACCAACCACCATTAATCTTCTCGAACCAACAGTCCCCACACCGCCGGCCGACTTCTGGCGATCGGAATGAGCGGGCTAACCTCCGGCCTAGGCGAGCCGAAGGTAGCTCGGGCTCGATTGTCGCCGCCATGGCTTGACCACGCGGCCGCCACCATCGACCTGCTGCATCTTGCCCACCGCTCCCTCCACAACGCCTCCTCGCCCTGCTCCAAACACCGGCAGCCCGTGGGCATGGCCAGCAGCAAGAGCGGCAGCGCAGGGGCGACCATTCACCATTGACGGCCAGACTGGGCTCCTGGCAGTGAGAGGACATGGCCATGGGAGGCGGCACACGGATCTTCCTAGATCAAATCGATCTAGGGTTTCCAACTCCGACCAGGTCCCAAGCCTGCCCTCCGCCGCCGGCCATGGCACGCCTCCGGAGAAGGCCTCCACCGCCTCCCCGACACAGGGACGCCGCCCTGGTCGCTGCGCATCGACGTTCCGGCCATCGCCGCCCCAGCAGCTCCAGCGGCCATCTCCGACGCCCACCAACCCAGCCCTCCTTCGGCGGCTGGGCCCGCCGCCACCAGGGCCGGCAGCAGCGGCGGCGAGGGGAGCCGGCGGCGGTGGGTTCTCTCTGGCGGCGGCGAGTTGCCCCCGGTGTCGCCCTGGGGTGCGACACGGGGGGTGTCATATACTTGTGTTAGAACCCGTCGTGAATAAGTTCTCGAGAATTAGTGGGATATAGAACTTCTTCAAGAGAATTTTAATTCGGTTGATGTGAACCGAATATTGCTAATTCCATTGAATGTGGGTGCTTTTGAGGACTTCATTGCCTGGCATGGAAATCGGAATGGGGTATTCTCTGTAAGGTCTGCATATCATATTGAATGGAGACACCAGTACAATGGCCAAACATGCAGATCGCTTATTCAAGGTATGTCTGTCAATAATCCGATTTGGAAAATATTGTGGAAATTGCGAGTTTCGGCCAAGGTTAAAATAGTTTGCTGGCGAGCTATGCACGGGATTCTACCTTTGAAATCAATATTAGCAAATAGACACATTGGTGATTCGGGTGAATCTCCTTTGTGCCATCTTCACCCTGAAAATGTTTTCCACATGTTATTTCAATGTGAGGGTGCAGTGGCAATCTGGAAGGGGCTCGGTATATATCAAAAAATCACAGATGCTTTCCCAAATGATAGGTCAGGTTCTGTAGTTCTTGAGGAATTGCTGAAATCAAACTCTACACATGTCCCGGGCTACTCAACGCTGATGCTAAAAGAACTTATTGCAACCGGAGTTTGGTATATTTGGTGGATGAGAAGACGATTGACACATGGTGAGACCATCCCTCGTGTACAACAGTGTGTTACTTCAATCCGAGCTATAACAGCTAACTATGCTAAATCAAGTACTACTACAAATTTTGTGCAAAAGCAAGTCTGGAAAAGGCCGAAACAAAATTTCTGGAAGTTGAATGTTGATGCCGCTTTCTTTGCTGAAAGTAAAACAGGTGCAGCGGGTGCTGTTATTAGGGACGTACATGGAGTTTTCATTGCTGCAGCTGCTAATTTTATTCCACGTGCAGCTTCGGTGGAATCGGCTGAAGCTCTAGCTATGAAATTTGGACTGGAATTAGCTGTTTTTATGGGTGCAAATGAGTTGGAGGCGGAATCAGACTCGATGGAAGTTATTCAGTACTGTGCTGGGCATGAACAGATGTGGAATGAAGCAACGGCGATCTATACTGATTGTTTTGCAGTGGCGAGGATATTTGGAAAAGTTGTGTTTGATCATTGCAAGAGAGACTGCAACGGGGCAGCTCATGCGATTGCGGCGGATTGTTTCTCTTCTAAATCCTCTTGTAGTTGGGTCGATGAACCCCCTAGTTTCTTACTGCAAACTCTCCTAGATGATGTAACGATAACGATGTAACGGATGTTCACGCCAAAGGCGGCAGGTTTCTTATGCACTCTTTTCCTTACCAGGTATCTGAGGGGACTGGAAGGTTTTTAATGTGGCGGCATAGTTTGCTTAATATGTATGAGGTTATGATTTCAAAAAAAAAAACTATATCTCCTGAAGTTCAGAGAATTAGTACTTGCATGACAAACCTTGAATAGTTTGAGGACCGCTGGCGTATTTTACTCTAGTAATAACTCGAGTCTAGAGAAAATCAAGCAATGCTTGTCTCCTCTTCCTACTCAACTACACATAATCCGTCAGGGCCAGATGCGGCGATAGGTGATCGGTCCCATCTCACATGTTCCTAAGCCGTCACGGAAGGTTGCGGCGTCTCCATTTCAGCCATGTCTCACGTGTGTCGTCGGCTTGTTGCTGGGGTGTGTTCCCTCCGTGTCTAGCTCAACTAAGTGGGCTGCAACTGGAAGGACGAGATGTGGTGGAGGAAATGAGAGGTGTTTGATCCAGCGGTTTTATGTACTCGTGATAGAAATAGCAGTTCTATGCACTTAATTTTAGGGCACTTGGTCCATGGTACCCTTGTTCCTCACGCGCCTCATCCGTAGAAAGACATAACCATAATTTTGTTCCGGTAGTGGTGCTGTTGGAGTACAGTCTCAGTACTCCTAGTTCTGATCTTCATTGGTTGTACTTGGTAATGTCGGACTTGGATCAATTTCCTTAAGACTGATTGGTTGTACTTGGTAATTACCGACTTCTATCAATTTACTTAAGATCCTAATAAAAGATTTTTGAGACATTTTTGATCTAAAAATATCATATTTGGTGGTTACATTACTGTACGCGCAATGACGTGTGGGGCCGAGCCCAGCTGGCAGTGGCAGAAACTGCACCTCAATTACAGCAGAGAATCCCAGCCCGTGAATTATTTTCTTAATGGAGGTATCGTTGTTGCAGAATATGTTATAATACTCCTGCATATAATAAGTATCATCCTGGTATTAACGCGCAACGATACTTGGTTTTTTCAACCCGGTTCAGCTTTCTATTAAAAAATGTTTGTTGATTTAATTGAAAGAAGACTCGCTATATATACCGCATTGATGCATTGATGCTCGTAAAAGTATCATGAATACGCAAATTAACACTCATATATTATTGTGGCATGTATTGTTTCAGATAAGTAGTGTCTGGACTATATATAAACCATTACAGACTGAACAAAAGTATATATCCTGCTTACAAAATCGTAACCATATATAGCTATACACAATGATGATAAACTATCTGAGATCGATCGAACTGCACTATGTCCTTAGTCCTAAATATAGCGATAATATATTGTGCCCTAGCTAATAACGTCCAGCAAAAATAGCATATCTCAGCATCAAGAGTCCTCTGGCAGCCTCCCTTTCATCGGGAGTAGCATTAAGAAGACCCCAAGCAGATGCTTTTTCTACC
The DNA here is from genome assembly GCA_947311845.1 of Poa pratensis. Lineage (NCBI taxonomy): Eukaryota > Viridiplantae > Streptophyta > Magnoliopsida > Poales > Poaceae > Poa > Poa pratensis. Next base: position 90,931,990 of record CAMZMU010000085.1, read on the forward strand.
CATCTCCTCTCAGCCTTGTAACAGCCGTAATCCGCTTGGAAACCACCGGTCCAAGCGTGCAGACCATCTTCTCTCCTGGCGCCATGACTGCCGTTCTTTGCCCGCTTGCGATCTCTGCTACGATCTCTCTTTGCTCGGTGGGCGAAGTCGACGTCTCCGACGCGATGATTCTTGCCGTTGCCGCCATGAGACCGACGTGCAGCTTTGTAGAGGAAGAACTCTTCGTCGGCGTCCTCCACCACAGCACTCGGATCGCGGAGGAGGGGCTGCCGGACGCGCTTGCGTCCGTTGCTGCACCAGGGGGTAGCGTCGAATCCCTGACTCCTGAAGAAGAAGATGCACCGCTCGCCGTGGCCGCGCATGCACGTGTACAGATCGAGGCGGTCGCCCTTGGTCATGCCGGTCTCTAGCACGAACACCCTCCACTCGGGCCCCATGATCCGGTACGCCTTGTTGGAGTTGAGGTAGCGGAGCTGCACCTGGTTCTCCCGGCCCTCCGCGTCGAGGACGGTGACGTTGACCTTGTGCTGGGCGTTGATGCCATCCGCGCAGAGCTCCTCCAGCTCCGGGAAGACCTTGGGGATAGGGCCTGCGCGCACCGCCTCCTTGGTGAGCAGGAGCCGGTTCTGCCCTCCCTGGACGTCCGACAGCTCCAGCACCTTGGACAGCGCCCAGTCCCCGTCGTAGACGCCCCTGCCGTCCATCACCTCCCGGTGGCGCGCTTCCTCCGCGGGGTCGATGCGGAGGCGGGTATCCATGGCGACGCCTCTGCCGTACATGAGCGAGGCGGCGCAGGGGAGATCTTATCGGAGGGTGGAGTTCTGAATGCCACGGAGGGGTCGGCTACGTGCGGTTATATGAGTCGTTGGGATCGTACGTGGTTTAAATGGTAGGAGCGGCCTCGTGGTTTGCTGTATGGTAGGAGATCTTTGTTTTTTGTTGGGCTATATATGTGGTATGGTGTCTGTTCAGATCTTCTTTTATCACCGCTTGGGAAATCCTATAACTACGTGTGCATGCATGGATGGAAATCCACGGTTGAGAAAAAGCTCAAGTTTGGAAAAGATCTAGGGTGCCGAACATGTATGTTATTAAACCTCTAACAGATTACAAGGCAGAGGTCTTCGATCGTGTCAAACATGTTAACTCTTCACGTAAAAACAATGTTTAATCTTGTTTTTTCAAAATTTCCTACAAATCTTTTGCCATATCTCCATCTCCACTGATAATTCGAAAACACGAGTTTAGCAAATCCGACAAATCGATCTAGACCGTCAATTCCACGCCAATCCAACGACCTAGATTGTCTCCTTGTTGGGCGGAATTCAGCATCTCTCACAATTCTCGAACATCAAACCGCATTAATCCAATAACCTAGGCTGTTTCACTGTTGTTGTGAGCTTAACATGCTCTGTTTCATTATATATGATTTTTTATGTGTTACACATACTGTCTAGATTAAAACCAAAAATTGTGTACATATGCACTAAGATGTGTTTAGATACATGTGTATACATGTGAATATGGTAAAAGTCTAAAATATCTTATATTATGAAACAAAGGAAGTATTTTGCACACATCATCGCACTATGGTATCCCATATCCGCTAGCATTAGAAACACGATCAGTTCGTGATTTGGTTTACTTAAATATTGTGAGACAGTGACCAACCTATTCTACGAGCTATCTACTTTTATAAAAAGAAATATTCCTACCACCATTAATCGATATTTTAATCTCGTCATCAATGAACGATTGTGTGCCTTTATTGGTAATTTTAAAACTAAATACAGAAGAATTTTCCACGGGAATGTGTTTATTAGACCATTGTAGTCGTAGTCCTTCACAAGACCTCGCTTTTGCCTCTAAGTTTTTATCACAATTATATGAGTGGGCGACATGCATAAGAAATAAATCGTCAATCTTCATCATGAAGAACCATGGCACAACTAGCCGTTCCATCCTCAACCTTCAACAAGCCGTCACAATTTAATTTGCTCTATCCTTGCCCATAATTATTTCATCAATAGTCAAATTTGTTTGAGAACAAAGAATTAGATGAATCAACCACGTTTATTGATACCCTCTACATATTACCGTAATGGCGGTTGGGCGGCTTTGGGCCTGTTTAGACATATGACAGAATGGGGTTGCGTTTGGACAACGCCAAAATCTAACGGCTAATAGTCAGCATGTGATTTTGGTTAACTATTTTCTTAGCTTATTTATAAAGCTGAACTATTCCTGGCACTCCCCCATGGACAAACATTGTTCCTTGGAGAATCATCATTTTTAATTTCTACATATAGTTTGGAATAAATGTTTGAGTGTTGGAAAAATCCTTGTATTTGTTTGAATAGTCTTTGATCTTGATATCTTGAGAATCTTTCCACACACATTATGTGGGAAAATAACGAGGACAGTAGCATTGATATTTTGTTAAAACTCTCTTAAACCCGTGGGAGAATAAAATAAAATGTTTGAACATACCGTTGGTCAAGCGTCTTGCGCCAGTTTGCACAAGTATATTGACAATACTCTTTTAGATAATTCGTTGCAAACGGAAATGTAAAGAATGAAACGAAAAAACAAATCAGGTAACATAAACTTAAAGTATCACCGAGAATACCGTCTAAATTATTTCTCATCAGTCACCAATAAACAAGGAAAATATTCATTATCGCAATCTGAAATTACTGCAAATGACTATCAAGCAGTGGCGTCGTGGTTCAGTCTACAATGGCAATAGTGTTTTCCTCCAATGATCTTGCAGAACCCGCCGTTGTGGCAGCGATTAAGGCACCATGAGTTGCACAGGGGATCAAACGGCGGCGAGCATTCATCGTTGGAAGCCCGTGAATGGTAATCGCGGTCACATGCTGGTATTAAGTTTCTTGGTTCTGGCCAAGCAAAAAAGTAGATACCAACATGCAGAAAAATTGTCTCAGACAGCCTTCGAATACGAACAAAGATGTAAAGCGTGAAAAAATGCTCGAAAAGTAAACTTCCACCTCTCCCCCGTCGTGATATAATTTTTTTTGCGGGTATGGAATTAGCATATGTTTGCAATTGTCCATTGTTATAGAACTAGCATATTGACGAAGAAGAATGCAAGTGAAAGTGAATGAAACCTTACCTGCTGAGACTATCATGGATGCTAGGAGAAGAAATGCAACGAAACCACCATGGGCCATATTGTTGTGGTAGGATAACAATCTCTTCGACTGTGTGTTGGATCTTGTAGACGCAGCTCGATAATTTGGTGTTAAGAGTATATTTTTGGGTACGTACTAGTTCGACCTCACATACTTATAACCAGGGAGTCCTGGTATTTCTGGAATAAATCAATTAATAGAGGCGATAATTTTCCAGAATTAATTGTGCGCATATTAATCCTTTCCCCTATCAAAGATTTATAGTTCTCCCATGATGCATCGTATGAGCTAAGTGCGTGTTAAATATAGTATCATTTCCAAAATATTACCAAAAATATTATAACGGATAATCGCCCTTTTTCTGTAAAACGTTGTCATAGTCGTTGCTGCATCTCCAATCACAAGAATTGGAGATCAACAACCGTGGACGCCAACCCAAGCAATTGACGGAAGCAGGTATTTCTTGCCAGATGAATTGCTCCGTCCTCAGACCGATGAAGAACATGCATACGCCCAATGAACGACCATGAGTGCACCTCCATCATCAGCTTGGCCGGAGAAATGCACTATGCCACCCCGATGACCCGGGGAAGCATATCAGCGTTGCCATGGAGCTCTGCCCCCTCTGTAACACACATAAGAAGCTTTGCGAAAACATTCACACACATGATGCCATGAAGAGGATGCAAACGGTCTTTATTGCAAAAACCATTTCTTTTTCAATGTGGAGCCGAATGTGCAAACAGCGCACATGCTACGCTAGCTCATAAATAGTTTCGTTCAGGAGAAAGACGAAGGCCCATACGTCCAGTGCGAGACAAATCAACGTGCAGGCCTGCCCGTCAAAAAAAAAAAAACGTACAGGCCTGGCCCGTGAAACCTCTACCGACCTCTACGTGTGTTGGAGTGATGATCGAAGACCGAGTCTGTATTCTGTAGAACTCCAGGCTCCATAAAACGATCATGTCTTGCCTCGATACCTCTCCACATCGCGATCGCGATGCGGTCGTCGTCATCACGGCCTCGGCCGGCGGCGGCCACTCCGCCGAGTCGGAGGGGGCGGGCGAGCAAAGCCCCGGCGTTCCACGTCTCGGTGTTCAAGCACATGACGCTGCCGTGCGGGCGGGACTGGGCGGAGCTGCCCGCAGACGTGATCTCGTGCATCCTCCACAAGCTGGACCTGGTGGAGCTCCTGCTCGGCGCCGTTGCGGCGGTGTGCCGTTCCTGGCGCCGCGCCGCGCGAGAGGAGCCCGAGCTTTGGCATCGCATTGACATGCGCGATTTTCCTGGTGTCCCAGACTTCGGCTGGAGGCACAGCTTCGGCAATATTATGCGGGCTGCCCTGCGGCTCAGTGCGGGGCAGTGCCAAGCCTTCTTCGCGGGCGACGACCTCGATGATGAACACTTCCTCCTGCTCGCTGAGAAGTAAGTTTGATTTTTTTGTTGTTGATCACTAACCCAACATCTGATTTTAGGCCGCATCTCCAATTGTTTGGTTGTTCATGTTTAAGTTTTAATAATATTACTACCTCCGATCCATATTAATGGTCTCAACTTTATCTAGATACGGATGTATCTAGTTAAGTGTTTAGACTAGATGCATCCGTATCTAGACAATGTTGAGACCATTAATATGGATCGGAGGGAGTAATTAGTTGCTTAAGTCGATCGATCGGATAGTCCGACATTGCCAAATTAAAGGATTGGTGCACCGATCTATCCAGTACAACCTAAATTTGTTTGGATACTACTAACAAAAGAAATGAACTTTTTTGCCATACCTGACACCGTCAAATCAACCTTATTCAAAGGACATTTTGGAGTTAGCTGCTAAATATGAAACTATTCGATCTCTTATTACATCCTACGTTTTTGTTTCCTGCCTTCATTTCTGTTCAACAAAGAGAAGAGTTTACTCAAGAGCTTACTCTATCACGCAGGGCCCCCTTACTGAAGAGCGTTCACCTCATCGACTGCTATTATATCTCCAACGAAGGATTTGCAAACGCAATAAAAAGGTTCCATCTGCTTGAGGAGCTCGAGCTTTTGTGGTGCTTAGGTGATACACAAGTGCTCGAACTTGTTGCTGGACTGTGCCCAGGCTTGAAGCACTTTAGACTTGTCAACAGATGGACATGCGCAACAAAGGATGGTCGAAGAGCTCATGCAATTGCTAGGATGCGCGGGCTACGTTCCTTGCATATTGTCAATGACACACTCAACAATGAAGGCTTGACAGTCATCCTCGACAACTGCCGCCACCTAGAGTATCTTAACCTATGCGATTGCCGCAATATCAACATGGATGAAAACCTAGCAGCCAAGTGCGCCCGGATAAACATGGATGACTATGACTACCTCCTGCCATACCAATCTTACAGCTCTTGCAGTTCTCCGTTTTCTGACTGCGACCAATACCAGGATCTTTCTCTTTTTTCCTATCTTGGTGACGGTATTGATGAAGAAGTCGATGTTGAAGATCATGAGAGGGTACTTGACATCAAGGGAATGCGTAGGTACATCAGCTAATATTGTAATAGGGCAGATTTTTACTGTTTTCGCCGGAGTGTCTAACTGAGTGATGCCTTATCTTCTCAAATATATGCACATGTTTTGTTGCTTCATTCTCTACGCCATTTTCCCGATGTCCAGAATAATGTTTCCCTTCATTTTGCAAGAACAAGTAGAGCAGACAAAGCGAGGTGCCCAAGGTCATGACATAATTTTACCAGTCTTAATAACATTAACTCAATCTCTTTTTTTTAGGGAAACAGCAGGACTCTGTTGTGTACTTTATTAGTCACTTATCAACGAAATAATCAAACTAGGCGGATCCTCAAATCAAACATTCGGTTGAATGCCACACTCTTTAGATAAACAATGCGCTACACAGTTTGGATCTCCACAGGGCCGGGCCTACCGTGGTGCCAAGTGTGTGGCCCGCACAGGGCCCACGAATTTTAGGGGCCCCAAAATTTTTTTATGTCTACGTATATTTGTATAGCACATTGGCCCATGAAGCAGGTCCGCTGGCAGCTTGGCACATCCGTGAGTGCGTCTCCGCGTGATACTGGAGCGTTCTGCGCGAGGCCCGTGAATACGGAATGGCATCATATTTTCTTCTTATCCATCTATCGATCGAATCCACAGCTGCACACAGGGCGCTGCACAACGTGATGATTCGTCGATTCATAGGGCCCCTCACCGAGACGCCGACCGGCCGACACGCGACGCACTCACGCACACGCAAGCATCCACAACGCCGTTGCGCCGCCGACGGTCGACACCGGTCACCGTAGTGACCGCGCGAGCCACGACTGATGACAGTTCCTCACTTCCTCTTCATCGGCAGATAAAAAACAGGTTTGTATCGTCACTTCTAATTTCTGCTCGCATGATCGCATCCATACTTAAATTTTATTTTATTCATCTCTTGTATCTTGTGTTAGAATAATACAGGTTTGATTCATCATGGGGAAACATCAGTCCGGTTCCTAGATACGTAAGAGAAAAGAAAAGGAAAAGAATTTGATTAAATCTCAAAAAAGTGTTGGGGACAAGTTTATTAGAAAAAAGTCATCAAAAGGGTCATCTGGTAATTAGTCTGTTGGAGAAGATTCAACGATTTGGCCACAATAACGCTTGAGCGCCAAGTGTTGGAGAAGATTGATTACGAGGATATGATTGCAGATTTCATTTCAAAGAACACAAAAAGAATGATGATGTTCAAATAAACGTTATGCAAATTCGAGTTATATAGGTATGATTCTCAATATATTCAATTGTTACGTAATTTTTTTGTCATATACATTAGAATTATTTATTAGCTCAAATTTTTATGTGAGATAGGGGCCCGTTTTAGGTTTTCGCACAGGGCCCCGGATTTTGCCGGCCCGGCCATGGATCTCCAGAACTGTACTTCAAAGTAACTTTGTTACAGGGAAACACTTTGTATACAAATATCTTCCATGATCGGAGCCGCTGCAGTAGTTGTAAAAAATCACATTAACAGTGACGAAACCATCCAACGCCTTCTTCCAACAGCTTTTCTTTTCACTCTGTTTTATACTCAGTGCTATGACGAAATTTGCAGCAAGGACTTGGATTGACATAACCATTTGAGAGATGGATGGTACAACCTCTCCATGAACATTATCTGAATATATATGATCGAAGTGCCAGAGAGCATCTGCATGGAACTGATAGTTGTTGATTGTTCCTTGCCATTTGAAACTTGCTTTGACAAGAAACTTGAATCCGTGTTTTTTTAGCACAACATTCATATTTGTTTGTTTTAACCCCTCCTGGTATATGTATACAACGTACTTCCAGCAAACTTCATTATGTTTAACGCTTTCACATGCAACGCTTCCCTATGACGAAAAACTAACATTTTTTCCATAGCCTTTTATCGGGTATCCCCTTTTTATCAGTAGAGGCATATTGTCGAGGACCAAGTTGTCTTTTCTTTTGATAAATGATTTTGCACTCTCACGAACTTAAGCCCATGAGGGCACCTATGTAAGACTATTCAGTAAACTGTCAAGAGGTCATATTTTGTCTAAGATTATGTGACTGTATATTGGATGTGTATGGTGATATCTGTTGACTTATGCACAACGACAATTGATATATGTGATCGTTGTTGGATGTATGGTGTGTCGGGCACCTAGTCACGTGTAGTGGCTCTCCGCAGCATCCACATGACCTCCACAAAGAGGTTTCAGCGATCTCCCTCACGCCTCCACCACATCCCTGGGTTTGCCAATGGTCCGCAATCGTCTTCCCCACCCCCGCCGCCACCGTGATACGGAAGTAAGATAATTCAAGAACGATAAGATAGTAAAATAAATCAACAACGATATGATAGCTTTTTTTGTATTCTTTGAATTATTATAAGATTCTCAAATCGGGAGTGATTAATGTAAAACCGGGGATGCCCAAGAGGATTTTCACCATTCTTCACCCTTTTGATAGCTTTATATCCTGGAAAAAAACATCACTACGAAACATTCTACCTATGTTTTTTGGTGTAGAGTCACTAGTGCGAAAGATAATAATTTTAAGCTGCGAAGTTGTAAAAAAATTATAACAGAGGTAACACACAAGTGGATAACCGCTAGAAAAATTAAGAATTAAATTTAAGATCCCAGGCCACTAGTGCAACAAAAACACATCAGCTATTTTATGCAACTGTAGCTTAAATAATATCTAGCAAAATCCAAAACTTCAGCAAATATATAGGAAAAGGACTATAAGATTCTGAATTGTAATTTTTCTATGATTTTTCAAGATTCTAATAGCTGAAAAAAAGTTTGGCTATGGTAAGCACACACGCAGGAAAAATCACAGTGAAAATATAAAACATCAAAGAAACCCCAAAGGCTGGACATGGCACTTTATTTAATTTGAAAAGAAGGAAACAATCCAAATGTCATTGAACTCTTGTCGATGAGTAGTTTGGTCACTGAACTCTTGAAACGTCTCAAAATGGTCACATGACTCTCATTTATGTGCCTACAGGTTTGTGGATACATCGCTCACGTGCGAATGACCATGGACTGGTGTTTTTTCAATATCTCATCAGTTTTAAAACTAGACTAAATTGGAAACATCCGACTTTTGCTCTCAAAATCAAACCCTATTTCCGAAATTTAATTCCCCACCCTCTTCTTCTCTAGCAAACTTCTAAAAATCGTGGGGTGTCGTTCTTGGCACCGTCGATCATGGCAGGCCGCCGCGACTTCCCTACACAAAAACGACAAATCTCACAAAATTCAAGTTTTAAAAATTGTGTGCGGTTCACCAATCGAGATCCCCAGCCTAATATACAACGAATTTCACATTGAGATATTGCACAATGTTAGAGTTTAACATTATTTACACACAGAAAACATTTTCAGAATTTTTTGGAAGTTTTTCAAATGCCGAATTTGAAAAAAATAAACCGTCCACCATGGAAATCATATAGACGTACTGGTATACTGGATGGCCATGTAAGAATGGAGTGTCCAGAAATCTATGGCAAGAACGTGTTTACAAATTGGGTAGGGAAAAGCATCCAAGACTAGATATGCGTTATTTTTGGGCGGGGTGAGGCGGCCTAACAAGACCAACAAGGTCTCATTATCAACAGCAGCTCCAGGTGATGCATGCTTTGGGTCTCCGAAAATGTCGCCAGTCCACATGTCATCACGTATCGCACAATTCCCTCCAAGCCATGCGAACATCTCTCTCGGTCTCTCCACGGCGTGGGAACCAGTTTGCAACAATGGCGAGGGAGCATGGCACCAGATGGGCCGTAGCAACCTAGGAAAAACACACCAGCGTGTCGCCGTCGACGTTGAGTGGACCAGTGCATCTCCAGCAACGCCGGCATCGACATCCCGGCAGGGTTCTCCTACGCCATGTCGAACGACTATGCGAATTACACGGTCTTCATGCCGCCCACCCCGGATAACCAGCCAGGGGCCGCCCGTGCCGGGGCGTCTGGCTCCACCAAGCCGGACAATCTTCCTTTGCCGCCCTACTCCTCGGGCTCCAAGCTGGTGAACCGTCGGGGCGGCGACGATGGCGCCGCGGGCGCCGGCAGCAAGATGGACCGGCGTCTGTCCACGGAACACGTGGCGTCGCCGTCCAAGTCGCTGTTGGTGCGGAGCCAGACCGGCGACTTTGACCACAACCGGTGGCTGTTCGACACCAAGGGCACGTACGGCATCGGGAACGCGTACTGGCCGCAGGACGACAACCCGTACGCCAACGAGGACGGCACCGGCATGGGCGGTGGCGGCGACGGCGGCATCAAGATGGAGGACCTCATCGACAAGCCCTGGAAGCCGCTCAGCCGGAAGGTGCCCATTTCTCCGAGCATTCTAAGCCCCTATAGGTTCGCAATATTCCACAGATTAACTTCCAGCATAGCGCGATTTAGCAATCAAAATGTTGCGACGTAATGCGGGAACTGCTGCCTGCGCAGGTTGCTGGTGCTGGTGCGGTTCATATCGCTGTTCCTCTTCCTGATATGGCGCGCGACGAACCCCAACCCGGACGCGATGTGGCTGTGGGGCATCTCCATCGTGTGCGAGTACTGGTTCGCCTTCTCCTGGATCCTCGACCAGATGCCCAAGCTGAACCCCATCAACCGCGCCGCCGACCTCGCGGCGCTCCGGGAGAAGTTCGAGTCCAAGACGCCGTCCAACCCCACCGGCCGCTCCGACCTGCCGGGGCTCGACGTGTTCATATCCACCGCCGACCCATACAAGGAGCCGCCGCTCGTCACCGCCAACACTCTGCTCTCCATCCTCGCCACCGACTACCCTGTCGAGAAGCTCTTCGTCTACATCTCCGATGATGGCGGCGCGCTTCTCACCTTCGAAGCCATGGCCGAGGCCTGCGCCTACGCCAAGGTGTGGGTCCCCTTCTGCCGCAAGCACTCCATCGAGCCGCGTAACCCGGATGCGTACTTCAACCAGAAGGGCGACCCGACGAAAGGCAAGAAGCGCCCAGACTTTGTCAAGGACCGCCGGTGGATCAAGCGCGAATACGACGAGTACAAGGTGCGCATCAATGACCTCCCCGAGGCCATCCGCCTCCGTGCCAAGGCCATGAATGCCCACGAGCGCAAGCTCGCCCGTGAGAAGGCCGCCGCCTCCGCCGAGGCTGCCCCCGCCCCCGTCAAGGCCACCTGGATGGCCGACGGCACCCACTGGCCCGGCACTTGGCTCGACTCCGCCCCCGATCACGGCAAGGGCGACCATGCCAGCATCGTCCAGGTCTGCATAATCAACGTCCATTCCAAAAAAAAATTGAACTAAACAAATAATTTTGGCACGCACGGACATGTACAATGGCTAACATGTCAATTTGTTGTCAATTAGGTGATGATCAAGAATCCTCACTACGACGTGGTGTACGGGGATGCGGGCGACCACCCGTACCTGGACTTCACGAACGTGGACGTGCGCATCCCCATGTTCGTGTACCTCTCTCGGGAGAAGCGGCCGGGGTACGACCACAACAAGAAGGCGGGCGCCATGAACGCCATGGTGCGCGCGTCGGCGATCCTGTCCAACGGCCCTTTCATGCTCAACTTCGACTGCGACCACTACGTGTACAACTGCCAGGCCATCCGGGAGGCCATGTGCTACATGCTCGACCGCGGCGGCGACCGCATCTGCTACATCCAGTTCCCGCAGCGCTTCGAGGGCATCGACCCCTCCGACCGCTACGCCAACCACAACACCGTCTTCTTCGACGGCAACATGCGCGCGCTCGATGGCCTCCAGGGACCCATGTACGTAGGCACCGGATGCCTCTTCCGCCGCTACGCCATCTACGGCTTCAACCCGCCGCGTACCACCGAGTACCACGGCGTGGTAGGCCAGACAAAGGTGCCCATCGACCCGCACGCGCGCTCCGGCAGCGGGGACGAGGAGCTCCGTCCGCTATCCGATCACCCGGACCACGAGGCGCCGCAGCGCTTTGGCAAATCAAAGATGTTCGTGGAGTCCATCGCCGTGGCCGAGTACCAGGGGAGGCCGCTGCAGGACCATCCGTCGGTCAAGAACGGGCGCCCGCCCGGCGCCCTGCTCATGCCGCGGCCGCCTCTGGACGCGGCCACCGTGGCGGAGGCCGTCTTGGTGATCTCCTGCTGGTACGAGGATACCACGGAGTGGGGGCTACGCGTGGGCTGGATCTACGGCTCCGTCACGGAGGACGTGGTGACGGGGTACCGGATGCACAACCGCGGGTGGCGCTCCGTGTACTGCATCACCAAGCGCGACGCCTTCCGGGGCACGGCACCCATCAACCTCACCGATCGGCTCCACCAGGTGCTGCGGTGGGCGACGGGGTCCGTGGAGATCTTCTTCTCCAAGAACAATGCTGTGCTGGCCTCCCGGCGGCTCATGTTCCTGCAGCGCATGTCGTACCTCAACGTTGGCATCTACCCGTTCACGTCCCTCTTCCTCATCATGTACTGCCTCCTTCCGGCGCTCTCACTCTTCTCTGGCCAGTTCATCGTGGCCACGCTGGACCCGACCTTCCTCTGCTACCTCCTCCTCATCAGCGTCACGCTCATCCTGCTCTGCCTGCTGGAGGTCAAGTGGTCGGGCATCGGCCTGGAGGAGTGGTGGCGCAACGAGCAGTTCTGGGTCATCGGCGGCACCTCCGCGCACCTCGCCGCCGTGCTGCAGGGCCTGCTCAAGGTCATCGCCGGCATCGAGATATCCTTCACGCTCACGGCCAAGGCCGCGGCAGAGGACGACGACGACCCCTTCGCGGAGCTGTACCTCATCAAGTGGACGTCGCTCTTCATCCCGCCGCTCGCCATCATCGGCATCAACATCATAGCCATGGTGGTGGGCGTGTCCCGCTGCGTGTACGCCGAGATCCCGCAGTACAGCAAGCTGCTCGGCGGCGGATTCTTCAGCTTCTGGGTCCTCGCGCACTACTACCCGTTCGCCAAGGGACTCATGGGACGCCGCGGCCGCACGCCCACGCTCGTCTACGTCTGGGCGGGGCTCATCTCCATCACCGTCTCCTTGCTCTGGATCACCATCAGCCCGCCTGACGACCGGATTTCGCAGAGCGGCATCGAGGTGTGAGTGTGACCGTGTGGCTATCACTGATGTGATCAGGCAACTGATCCAGCATCGAGATAGACCAAGATCAGTTTCAAGGTGAGCAGCCAAGATCTGCTCCATCAGCTCTGAATGCAAGAACAAGTCGGAGAATTATGTAGTTGAGAGTTGAGACATAAGAGCATACTACTTTAGTTGTACAGGAATTCTGCTTCACTGCACATCGTCGTATATTATTCGTGCATACCGTGTGGCCGTGTAACATAGATGTCAGTCGATGATGAAAAGAAGCATCAGAGCAAGTAATCTAGTTCCCAAAAAACAAATCCACTAGTAGCTGTAACTATATAAAGCTAAGATCTTTGCAACTCTCTGGTGGCCTAGTGGCTTGTGAGGATCAAGCAATGAGCCATCAGAGGAAAGCTCTAAAGCCATCAGAGGAAATCAACAAGGATCGGAAAGCCAGGAATGACAAGATGAATGTACTTGAGGCAAAAGCTTGACTGAAGATCTATTTTATCGTCATCATACTCGCCAGATTCTGAAGCTAGTAAAATCATCACATTTCAACTTAGGTTTCGTTAAAAAAAGGTTGCTAAAACTGAAGTTCATGATATATGTATTAATGGTACCAAACTACCAACATTTTTTTGCACAACTATTAAGAAGTAAATCACAGCTAGAGTCGATAAAAACAAGAACTCAGCTCTCGTAGCTTTTGAATCTTTTCTTCAGCCAGATGGCTCCCTCCTGCAAAGACAATAACACAACATCAAACATTCCCGGTTTCTATACAAACTAGGATTCATTTTGTAAAAAACTTATAGAGCGGAAGGAATTGAAAAACGTCAATAATTTAGACTTGCAAAAATTGTATACACATGTAGAGAAAGAAACATGGAGATTTTTTAATGTGATTAACAATACCTAGGCGGGTATAAATATATAAAAACATTACAATGAGCATGTACAACAAACTTTGGTGGCTAATATGGACATTTACAAGAAGAAAAGAAGCATGTACTGTACTATGGACATGAACTTTCACTAATGGAAGCTGCTGATTTCATGGTATAAGAGAAAATTCAGTAAACATTACCCACTCATCTCTTAACGGGCTAAAGAATAGCTAAACCAAATGATGTATATTGTAACACAACATAATTCAACTAGAAAGTGTAGAAAATATTAAAACATATTATTTGTTACGACGGTCAATCCCAAGCCCAGGAAAACCAGCATAATTCACCAGCAATGTACATACCATATGGGGGGGGGGGGGGGGGGGGGGTAAATTTGCAAAGAAACATGCATGGATGACAAAGATTCAGAACAAGCCTTACTAGTTACTGTACTAGCCATGAGAGAAAAGTAAGAGGAGGACAATATCAGGACTATCATGACTATCAAGATTGTAAGCTCAACTGAAAATCTGAAATGCTAAGTCCCGTACGTCTAGAAGAGGGGCTGATGCTCTGCCCCACAACTATAACTTTTCGCAATAGTATGTAATATATAAGCACCGTCACATATAGGATCTGTAAAACCTAGTTCTGCTGACCGTGCTACAATAAGAAGTGCAAGGAAAATATCATTCAAGAGAATTGTTAGTATTTATGGCTTCCGGCACTTTGGTCATTCCTATCGTATAAGACTACATTTATCCTCTCTTAGTCATGGCTTGCAGTCTTACCATTAAATAACCTGCAGGGTGGTGAGATTTGCTCTTTGCGGTATGATTTGACTGTTCCATTTGCCCGATATCTTGCCATGAATAACATAAGTGCAATAAGGGGATACCATTTTGGAAAAGTATACATGAGAGATAACCCGGAAAGGACGATATCGAGAATTCTATCAGTGTGACTTTAACATCCGGAGTGTAGAGGCCCATGGAACCAAATTTTGAGGTTATCAAAGTTTTGACCGAATTGCTGGATAAGCTAGATATTGGCATGTCTGAGGTAAAACTAAATCACCAAAAATTGCTTGATGGAATGTTGTGGCTTTGCGGTGTGCCCCCTGAGAAGTTCAGAACAGTTTGTTCCAGTATTGACAAGCTCGACAAGCCAACATTCGAAGAGGTGAAAAAGGAACTGGTAAGCAACCAAACTCTGTTTTTTTGTTTTGTTTCAGATAATTAATATACTCATGTGTTACCTGATCTTGATGTGGATTTAATTGTCATTGTACTATTTGTTGGTTATGCTAACTTGGGTGGAAGAGAAGGGGGTATCAAATGAAACTGCTGAAATGATTGGAAAATTAGTGACCACAAGAGGACCACCGCTTGATGTTCTGACGGAACTGAGAAAGAAGGTTAGCAAGTTCATTGAGAACGATGGATCTGTCATTGCACTGAACGAGCTGGAGATATAATTCAAGGCTCTAAAAAAGCAAATGCCATAGACAGGATAAGTTTCGATTTAAGCCTCGGTTAGAGGCCTTGATTACTATACTGGTGTGATATATGAAGCTGTGTTCAAGGGAGCCACACAGGTTAGAACTTTTCCAGCATTGAGAAGAACTTTCACTTTGTTCATGTGCCTAATTAACTCGGTTTATTTCGCAACATGTCCTCAGTTCATGTGTCTAATTAACTCGCTTTGTTCCAAACAGGTTGACTCCATTGCGGCCGGTGGCCAATAAGACAACCTAGTGGGTGATCTTGTTGCTGGCAAACACGTCCCAGCCTTGGAATAGAGAGAGTCTTCGCGATCATGGAGCAACAGCAGAAAGAAAAGAATCAGGTATCTATACTCTCAATGCCCCTACCAATTGATATTGAGTCGTTATCGAGTTGCGATAGCGGGTTTAAAACTCTTGGGTTGCTGGAGACCTAGATGACCAGATCACCGAGGCAGAGGTTTTGGTGTCGATTCTCGGGAGGGATCTTACATTGGCCGCCGGGGCTGTGAGCGAGCTGTGGAGAGCTGGTATCAAGGCAGAGTTCAAGCTCAGCATCAGGGTGCAGAACCACATAAGGTACGCAACGCTGGTGGGCATTCCGTGGATGGTGCTGGTTGGCGAGTCCGAGCTGAAGTCCCGGGCGGTGAAGCTGGAGGACATTAGAGCTTGCCAGGAAGTGGAGCTCCCGAGAGAGGAGTTTGTCCAAGTGCTGAAGCAGAGATTAACTGGCCCCAATAGAGATAGGAAACCTTAGTAGGAAGAAGTGGAGCATGTTTATACTTAGTGACACGGTGATCTCGATTTTGTCAACGTTGCATACTCCATATTACAGAAACAGTGCCGCAGATTTGTTTTTTCTTTTCAAATTTGCTTACAGTGTTGACACATACTACAAAAGCAGTGCTGCAGTTTTTTATAGAAAAACTGCTTACATGTTAAAACTGAATGACATTCCTGAGTACAATCACATGTTCTGTTGCGTGGAATTACACGGTGGAACCATATTGGTGCTGCATTTATTTATCAAACACTACAATATGGCCAAGAGTACTGTTTCCGCTTGCTGTTCTCGTAGTAGCGTGAGACAGCAAGATGGGGAATGAATGTGTCCAGGCCCTTCTCAGAGAGCAACCACGTTTTCAGGCTTGTCAATTACTAGGCACTACTGCACTAGTTACATACGCCTTCAACTATACAGTACTTCTAAAATCCGCTCTTAATATTTGTTGTTACATGAGTATAAAAAGAATCGGTGCACGAAGTCTCGCAAAGATGTGTCACCCTCCTTCTTTCGCGCTGCTTCTCCAACCTACAACTAGATTCCTTGGCGCGGCTTGCCGCGCGCCACCCGCCGTTGACAGTGGTTTTCAGTTTGCAAAACACTATACCAAACAATCATGATATACGTTCATAGCAAAGCACATCAACAGCTATACCAAACATGCATAATTTGCATAGCAAAGTTTCATAGATTCATAGCAAAGTACATTAGTCTTACATAAATAAAGTTCACAGACATAAGGTAAGCAGAGTCTTAATTACAACACGTCGATCGTTACATAGATCGTTAAATATAGGTGGCGGCACATAATTATAGTGGGTAGCTCGATTAGCTGATAAGTAGGTAGCGGCGTCTGATGGAGAGGTAGGGCAAGGATGACTGATGAAGAGCACGCTTGAGCATCTACAGGGAAAGATGGTCCATAGCGCAGAGAGCATACTTGTTAAGGAGGAGGTAAGAATCTTCATAGCTGTTGTCCGTGTCCTGCATCGGTGACTCAGGAGGAGTTGGGTAGTACCCTGGGAACTGGTCAGGCTCACTTGAATCATCATCTGTGTTGCAGATGTGCTTGGTCAGTTGCTGCAGCTGATCTGTAGATTCAAAGATAAGCTGGGTAAGATATTCTGTGCCTGTCTCTACTTCACAAGTGTGCTGTTGATGTCGTTGGCTAGCTGACTTGTACCGGCAGCATATCCATCCTTGGCGATACCAGTGATCTTGTCATTTGTGTCGCTAGCATTGGTGATAAGGTTGCCCCAGCACCTTCTCATCTTCTCTATCAGTTCATCCTTCTCTTTGATGATCTTTGAGGTCCTCCTATTGTTTTCAATAATCTTGCCCATGTGGCTATCCTCAAAACGTTTCTTCTCAGTGAGCTTCTCATAGTTGTAATCTTTCAGGACCTTGTTTTCATTCCTCTCCACGTACTTGATAGCTTCCTTTGCTGCATCATTGTTTGCCGCAGGTAGACTGTCCATTGGGTGACCTTCAAGACTGGCTGTTCCGTTGGAGTAATGGTATCGAGGAGTTGATGGATAAAATGTGATGTTTGCCACCAGCTTCCCTTCCTGAGACATGCGAGCCTCGTACACTGGGCTAGGGAGACCTAGCTGCCTCATCATCTCGTGAAATAGCACAGTGGCGGGGATCTCGACCTCCATCTGCAGGGCTATAAGAAGCTGTCGAAATTAGTTATGTTTGAGAAGTTGTATCCCTGATGAAATTATGTTGATAAATAGAACTGTTACATTGAAGCCTGTTGAGCTTTGGTGATTATAGCTACTTCTTCTTGGGTTCAATCAGTTGATCTGGATTTTATAAGTTGGATCATATTTAATTAACAGACATTGTATCCTAATCTGTTCCTGTGAACTTCAGTTATTTCATTTGAGATGATCTACTTGAGCCTACTGTTTCAGTAAGCAGTCGATTCATGTTTGTTGCTTATGATTAATTAGTGACATAGGTTGGATGTGGAAATATTTATGTTGGATCATAGTTTCATAGCTTACTCTACCTTAAAGATCTTCTGTAAGATCAGCTTAACCATTTGTTTATTATGATTAATCAGTGATATAAGCTGGCATTTGTAAATACAAATTTTGGATCATAGCTTAGTTTAAATGTCTTTTGTAAGAGTGGAGGGAGCTGAGCCTATAGACTACAGAGATAGGACACGGTAAACACTTTGTGTAGCTAAAGAACAGTCCGGACACATTATTTTCTCAATGAATGTAATCTAATTTTTTTTTGTAAGATTAGGGTGCAGCCAGGATCGACTAAGAAATTGCTATGTACAGATAATCTACAGAATCTGTAAAAGAAGCAGCGCATAATTGTTTTAGCCCTGATTTCTAGAAGCAAGATTGTATAACAGAATAGTGTGCACAGATCTAAGTCTTTAGAAGGTTTGGTACCTGTCTCTGGCCAACTCAGCTCGGACAGATCGGGTTCCTCTTGATTTAACAGGCTGAAAGTTGAGACGGATTGGCAAGGGATCAAGGAATGATCATCCAGAAAGGTCGAACCAAAGAAGATCTAAGGAGCGAAGTTATTTGAACAGTAAGAGGGAAGGGGAATACCTGGAGAGTCAAATGGATAAGTGTCGGTGCGATCCTGTCCGCTGCAAGGAAGTCGAGCTATATATAGCTCGTGCCTTGCCTATTCTGTCGATAATGGGCCGTCTCGTTGGGCCTGGCCCGTTGGATGCTGCCTGGGCTGCTGCGAATATGAAGCCTCTTCGAAATTCTGTATCACTTTTAAGACAACAGATATTTTTCTTAGCCACAATTGGGGTTCATGTAGTCTTGAAACTAACAGAAAACGTGGATGGAAAGACATTAGGATTTAAGCAAAGGGGCATTACTTTCTATGTGAGGTATATAGCGCAATTGACCAGTCGTGTTGTACCCTTTAATGTCAATTAAAAAATGGCTTCGTCTGTGTAAGGATATATAGTGGAGTACAGAAACAAAGCACAGATTATGTTTGCAGGAGAAACAGTACATATCAATACACAAAATATGTTCATTAGTACGACAGTGCTAACTTGACCATGTAAACCATAGGCTGTTTTTGCGTGGCTATTTAACCTAGTAATGGTTCAACATTCTCTTCAAACGTCTCTCCAACCGGAGGCCTGTAGACTGTAAGTTAAAGCCTAAGTCACAGATGTTGCAAAGCAGGGAATTCCAGATGTTATCCACAGGACTGTCTTGGAGAGAGTAGTTCACAGCAACTATGCTCTTTATCTGCTGCGAGAATGAGTACATATGTCTCACAGCAAGAAACCAACCCCTGGCAAATTTTTCTTTCTGCTGGTTTGCTTCCTTGAGCCGATGCGTCAGGTCCTCATTTTTCTCTTTAAGCTCTCTCAAACGGTGATAATTTACATCTTTGATGATTAGGTTGCTTTTTTCCTCGAGAAAGTGAATTGCTTCTGTAGAAGCTGAATCTTCTGCCTCGTTGTAGCTTGTGGTCCAAATTCCATATATCCAAATGTCTGTATTAGAATCCTGTGGCTGAATCTTGGAGGGCTTCAAAAGCACTCGCATACGAACGTTGCTATCTTCGCTCATCTCGAGATGATACCCAGCCGAAGGAAGGCGGAGTTCTTGTAGTATGATATCGAGGAGTATCTTGCAAGGAACTGGAACCAACCTCGGTTCAGTCTACAACAGAGAGAACGCTCACAACATCAGATAACTGGCAGAATATGGGTGGAGGCCATGAATACACATTTGTCTAAATTTGGTTCCTGTGCAAAGCTTTCTATATTACTTCCATGGGAGAGGATTTCAGTTCTCTAGTCTAGATATAAACATCATAAAATCCTTTGGTGAGGCGTAAAACACAAGCACGGGTTTCAGCTAAAGAAACTAAAATCTATACTTCCTAGGGGACAGGGTAAAGTCGGTAACGAACGCTAAAACAGAATTCGTTGGAAAGCAGAGTGATTAGAGGGTCTAGTAACTTTACCTGATCGAAGGCCCCGGCGAACGGTTCACTGTCTGTCGAAGACGCATAGATCGGTGATGCGGCGTCGAGAAGGTTGTCGCTGGCCATCGTCTCTACCCAAGTCAAGCTCACTTGGTGTCTGCAATGGCGAGATCTGGCGGAGTATGCCGTGGACGGCTTGGCGGCTCCGTCAGGTCGCCGAGCACGCTGCAAGGGCGAGTTGGAGCAGCCGCAGCCGTGAGGTAAGTTATTTTCACCAGAGAAGTTAGGGCAAGGAAAACATACAAATAGGCCTAAAAAGTTACTGGGCCTGGGCCGATGTTTGGCGGATTGGATTTTGAAGTGTCTGATGGCCCACTGCTGTCAATTGAACTGCAAAGTTCCTCTTCTGTGTGAATCATTATAAAAAATTAGCTGTGAATCATGCGAATTTAGTTTTGTAAGAATAATTGCTTATGTGTTATATGTTATGGTTAGGTGTTTCTGTTTCTCTCGTGTTTACTTAGCTGCTTAGTTGCTGGCAAGGTTCAGGACCTGAAAGGAAAACTGTATGAGTTGTGTGGTTGTTTGAGTCTCATGTAGCAGTGAGCTATAAGATCATAGAACCAGAGTGCTAGACATGAACTAATATATAAAAACATCATTTGAAACCTAGAAACAAATAAGAATGTAGATCATATAGGTCATAGAATCAAAGTGGTAGACATGAATTAATGTATAAAAACATCAGTTGAAACCTAGAAAGAACTGAGAATTTAGATCATATAGCTGGTAGCATGAGCCCATAGTCATAGATAAAAGCACACTGACAGTAGCACGGTGCTTACAGTAGATATATGAAACAACAGTTCGTCCATCTTAGACTAAATACTGACACTCTATTACAAAATATATGTCGGAGAAGTGACGTCAACATTTTACTACAGGCTAGTTTAATAACAACGGAGTCTCCCAAACTGCAACGTTGTATCTTAAGGGTTGGGCGTTTTGACAGGCTTCATCAACTCGAGTACAAACAGGTAGATAGCACCAGCTTCAAGAAGGATGAAGATCCAGAACAAACCCAACATGGTCATCAGAGTAGTAACACTGATGGATTATATATAGAGGCGGTACAAAATAAAATCCTGCAAGACAATATATCTAGTCAGATACGGTAACCCAACAGTATTTGATAGTTAAGAATCTAAACTGATGAAGACTCAAGAAGTTAAGCTGGTGTGTCGTCCATGGAGAAGAACCAAGAAGATCTATGATTTCTGGAGACATTGTCTATACCTAAAGCAAGGTTGCAGTGGCACGGGCTGACAACTGATCGCCCCATCACATGTCTTCAGCTTTTGTTGCAACTTTGTCTCCCAGCTCAGCTGCCTTCTTTTCATCATCTCCGAAGAGTCGTTTGCGGGTTTGGGAATCTGGCTGAACAGTTCTCGCCCTGCAAAAGAACCAGATGAAGGGTTTACGCGAGTACTGAAATGGAAGTGCTTTCTGTAAAAACAGATAGGTGATCCATGGTGTGGTTGGTTAGCAGCACCTAAGATCAATTGCCTCCTTTGGTGAAGGCAACACCGTGAGAGATGGCGCAGCACGTCCAGGCTAACATAGAAATATACCGAGCATCAGGAAAAAAAGTGCAACTATTAAAGCTATAGCTTGAAATGTGAGGTATATATAGAGACACAGGAGAATGCCTACAGTGATTTGATCTGGTCTAACATAGGTCTCGTCGTCAGAGAGGTCATCAGGTACTGAAGACAGATCAAGATTGTTTGCAAAAGTAGCAGTTTCAGCTTGAGAACGCTGTGAATCCCTAATCAGCTTCCTTTTTGCCCGGCTAGAGGTAGCAACAGCTGGTTCAGGACGTGGTAGCGTAACTGCAGCTGAATAAGAGAGGTCAGGTAAAAAACAAACAAACTCATCCGTGTAACGATATGGAGAGACATACCCTTTATCTTACGAATTCGGGGTGGATAGTGCGTTAAACAGACGGTACCCTGCCCTGTTAAAGAAACAAATGGTATCCCACTTGGGTTCACCTGTTTGAATTGCATTAAAACACAAAATCAGCATAAGATTCAAAGTGTAAGATGCACTTGAGTTCTACAGATGCACTTGGGTTAGTGGATAGAGAACAATTGTTCCTCACTCGATGCTGAAAAATGAAACAATCGTCTTATAGGTACAATATTTACTGTCCATAGTTTACTAAACCATCAAAGTCAGCCGTTTAGGTATATAAGCAAATACTATGTATGTAAAAGCTAGTTTCTGTATAAATATTTGTTGAAGACAGTATAAGCAGTTATGTAATATTATCTCTACAAAGAACAATGGTGTGGGAATCCATAGTCAGCTAAAGTCCAAAGTGTAGCTAACCTTGATTGGAGCTGGTGCCACCTTAGGTGGTGGAGGCAAATGACATACATCAGTCTTCTTGAAGACACTGTGAGCCGTTCTTGCATCTGAATAAGATTTGCTTGAGCTTGTGGGACACCTAAGACCGGGGTCTTCCCCTTGACCATTGTAGACAGTGTTGATTGTAGCTTTTCAGCATGCTCTTCAAAAGTCTCTGCCCATGAATTTGCTCGGAATAATTCCCTCTGACACTTCTTTAGATCAGCTGAGTGTATACCATCAATGGTCAACACCTCCACCTTTTGTAGGTAACTCAGAACATTAGAACAGGCCGACTGCATCGCCGCATCGCTTGTAAGGGACCAATCTCCATAAAACAGTCTTGTTTTCATCCGTGCCACACGAATATGTGGAGGGACATTGATCTGAATAGCAGTTAGAGACTCATTTGTTTCGTCGTTGCGGGTGGTTTCTTCATGCATAGAAAATCCTAGGGTTTCTAGAGCTTGTTGCAACACGAGTCTCCTGCAGACAGATATGGGTCTCGCGCAGAGCTGTCACCCAAAAAGTTTTCATGTCAAAACAGGAGTGACATTAATTTCTAGATGCTAGCAGAAACAGATATACACTGCAGCATGTGGACAAACCATTCCTTGTATCCTAGGGTTATGTACATAAGAAATAAGAAATGCACAGAAGAGCAAAGGTACGTGAGTATGATATCAGCTCTACACTGTTCGACTACCAAACATATCCAGAAACAGAGGCTGAGGAACAATTGCTTTTAGAACGTTGTGCTGTAGATCTAACGAAGAAGAGAACACTGTACATACAATTTGTGTATGATAATAGCTTGAAAAAAGTAGCATTCAGTTTTCAAGACGATGATGTAATCTAAGCTCCAAGTACTGACAGTATAGTACTTACCATTGGAAGCATGTTGACAAAGAGGTCGTCATCCGCCGGTGTGGTGCAGCCAGGTGAGATCGCCGCGTAAGCAGAAGCGGCCGCGCTGTCCTCCTCGTTCATCTGGCCATCGTGGATGAGGTCGGCCACGTCCGGAGCGGCGCAAACAGTCGAGGTTGCTGCGGAGGTACCAGCCTTCGCTCTGCCCTGCTCGTCCATCTGGTGAAGAAGCTGAAGGCAGGACTGAGATTGGGGAGACCGAGATGGGGAAAGAAGAGAAGACAGATATTTACCATGACTGTGTAGATTAATATCTACCAGCGGTCGGTGGAGAAGATTTTTTTCTTTTTACCTTTTTGATACAGTTTCGTGGCCCATTATGGGTAGGAAGCTTGTAAGGCCTAGGCCTAACATAGCTCGCCAGCCCACTTGTAAATAGGTTGACCCTTTTTTTTCCTCTACACGTATTCTTCTTGTTAGTAGGAAATAGAAAAACCAAGTTGTACTGCACGCAATATTTACAGACGAAGATTAGTAACACATTGTATAGAACAACCGTAAAAGGTTCTGCACACGTATTCACATCCACATATAGCAAAGACAATGCAATGTTCAGTGTGCAAGTAAGAAACATGCTTAAAAAATATCACTGGAATACTTCATAAATGGAATATATCTCGTAAATACAGTTCTTGTGATCTAAGATATAATCCCACAGGAATTTGGAAATAATTAATGGTATTAGCTCCAGGCACAACAAATTCACCGTGAAAAGTGTGTTGCAGTATCAATTTGTACAACATCACATGTCAACAGCAAGAAAACTTTTGAAATATGATTATAAGAATAACAAAGATAGGGAAAAGCACTCAGCCGCAGAACATCTAATGATCGATCAATAGTAACTTAAGGAGGATAATTTTCCGTCAAAGAAAGATGGCTAACTCATATATATATGGTGATAATATATAAGATAAAGATCCATAACACATATAAGTACCCATGTATACCACTTGTAAACATAGACAAAAGGTAACCAAGCCACTCCAGATATCCTAGAAGTCATGCAGCTCCTTGTTTAGCACATAATTCTGACTGAAACACACACTAACAGAATTGTCAAAGGTCCCAGGGTTCATCCTGACCTAGCTGTAGGTTTTGACTACAATACCTTGTTCACCACATAATTTACAATCAAACGCTTAGCAACAAAATAATTTAGTTCTAAGATACGGTCTGTCTAGTTGTTATAACCAAACATGGTTGCACGGCACAGGACCTTATGCCCATACACTGCTTGATGCAGGATACCTCAGATCTAATGAGGAAAGAGGCTTAGGTGTAACAGAAAGAGCCTCAACTGCCATAACATCAAAAGATGGCCTTGGCCGGTAGAAGCTCCCTTCTCGAACATGGACGATAAACTTGTATCTGTTAGATATAATAGCTCCAAACCGTTGATATGGAAAAGGAATACGATTAGCAACATGAAGTGAGTTGTCCTGTGGTGGCATTGGGGCCAAATCGCCTCTGATGAGTTCTAAAATTGGAATCCCCACAACTCGATCTGCCACATGTGCTCGAAGAATGAACTCAGCTTCTTCGGTTCCATCTGTGCCAATCAGAGCTATCTGATACCTGTCAATCACATGTTAATAGAGTATTTAGGAGCATAATACAATGTTTAATCTGTTGGTAATTTTAGCGGAAAGTCGTACGGACTGACTTGAGTTGTGCTGCGTCGTAGCCACAATCAGGGTCGGTACACATGTATTTCTCTTGCAACGGGAGATTAGGATGTGGGTGAGACGCTCTCCTACAGCGTATACAATAAGCACCAACCCATGGGTGGCCACGCTTGAATCCCAGGACACGAATAGTGCAGCGAAAATTTGCATCCTAAATACATATCATAAAAAGATTGTCATGAAAGGGTGTAGCATCTAATTTAATCCGTCAGCGTATACATATGAGATAGGTAATGCATACCTTATTCTCACACAAACTGAAATTGATTATTGTAGCCAGAGATCTCCTAGGAAATTGTCCTTCCTGAACTCGCAAGGTAGGTTTGGTAGGGACCGGACAATCTGTGATGGCATCAGAATGTTCTAGCATCCTGTGGCAAACCAGATACTATTTTTAAAACAGAGCCAGCATTAGCCATTTGCATTTAAAAAAAAAGTAGAAGTAGAACCACCTAGCTCGAAGGATGTTTATCTCAGCAAAGTCTTCGTTTATGTACCATCTGCAGGCTGCGCCACCTGCGAGACTTCTTTGTCCTGTATCCAGAGATAAGGGGAAAATACGTGAGAGGCTCGCTGATTCATACATAAAGAAGTAAGTTTCCGAATACCATTGTGTTCTCGAACAGTGGTGCCAACAAAGACAACAACAGCTGCGTCAGTTTGTCCAAGGAACTTGACAACCTTTGCATTAAATCGATAAGCAGCTTCACCCCAAAGTGCAACCTTAACTCTCTGCTCCCCGCTGGCAGATGAAACGATTATAAGTGAGCTATTATTTAACCAGTAGAACAGAGAGAAAACAAAGCATAAGAAACTCAGTTGTTATAGACCTTGGATCCATAATATAAACATCTCTCCTTGCAACGCCAACCATTCTTCCAGGGTATGTGAACTCGATAACGTCGGAGACTGCACAGATTGTACCAAGAACATCTGTACACCAGTGAAATGGAGGATTCTCCTTTAGAATGAGATCAATGATAGGCAATGTGTACAAAAGAAAACATATTGGCCGTGAAACGTACCAACAAAACGTTCTGGCACTTCATCTGGCAAAGGCAATTCAGCGATCGATGTAAGACAGCATGACCAATAGGGGAAATCATCAATGTAACCCTCATCCCTCTTAGCAACAGCCGATGTTCCGAGAATCATAGCATAACCTGCTTCAACAGGTCTAAGGATTGATCTGGGGAGCACCAGCAAGAAACCACTTATCTCGTATACGTTCCCTTCGAACAGGGTATGAACCATAGATTTAACAAAGGGATAGGGCACTATAGCATGCATCTGCTCTGCCTGGCACATAGAAACAAAAGAGTAAACAGAATGTGAGATCAGCTTGGTGAAATAATATTTCTGGTGTAACTATATAACACAAACGATAGCACACACATCCATTTGAGGATCGAATTGTGCATCTGTAAACCGAGGAAATGATTATCGATTTATCGCAGAAAGACTATCTTTCGCCATACTTTATAACTCACATAAACTTGTACCATAATCAAGTAGATAAAAATAGCCCACAAGTTCATTTAGGCTGCAAGAGATACCCCAGGTGTTTTCTATTCCTACATAGCACATATTCAAACAGAAAGTATGAAATTCTCCTCACAGCAAAGACTTTTAATTTTACAGAACACAAATTCTAACAACATTTATGAAATTATTCTCACAATAATAATAGATATAAGATTTGGCTAAAATATCATGTCCTTTGGTTGAAGTGATGACACAATCGATGCATCTGTGTGCATATATATTCGTAGAACAACCTATCATCCCCTTAAGCAAAAAATATGATGCATATGACAGGAGCAGCCATCACATTATTACAATGCAACTGAAGTATTGTTAACATGAGCCGAAACATAAAGCAAAAGAACAATACCTGAGCATCGATGAGAACCATGTGCATACTTTTGACAGGACCACCCTCCGTACCTCCACGGTGACACCAGAGGCGAGAAATCCGAACGTGAACAACCTGCCTAGAAACATATGGGGACAGATCGCGTAGACCGGTATGTTCCATGTGCGCCGGACGCAGGAAGATCTGGAAGAAATCGGCTCGAAGTTTAGCAAGAAGAAGCTAGAGAAATCAGCCGCAACGAACAACGAAAAATAAGTGCCGCATTGCACAAGATATGATGAGTACCTTCTCCAAACAGGCAGTTCTTTGACAACCTAAAGAACTCCAGGCGCACTGTAGCTTGGAGGCAGAGCCGCCAGGAGCAGGGGAACCCTACGAACACAGAAGCAAAACGAAGACAGTGGAGTGGAAGCATCGATCTGGGTGTCGTGCGTACAGAAGATGTAGCCCAAGAAGGACGCTGACAGCTTGGGCTCAGCCCAACAGCCCAACAGCTAAAAAGGGAAACACACTGGGCTTGGCCAGTGAAGGTTTTTTTTTTGCGGGAGATTACAACTCTAAAGGTGATATTCTTTTGGAAACATTGTACATGAAAACAGAAATGACCAGAATAGCATATAAATTTTTTAAAAAATTTCAAGAACATTTTTCGTTCAAAAAATAATCGACGAAAACATACAGAAAGTAAGTGACCTGAAAAGGAAGAATTAAAGAGAAATGAAGCAAGCACTGGTTTCTGCATGAAGAGCTCACCCTCCTAAAAAGATCTAGTTGTCCAAATAAAGGAATATATGGAACTGAATGGTAGGAAGAAAAGGCATACCTCTCATTTTTATTTAAGAAAGGGCCATGAACCAGGCAGTAAAAGTGCATGAGTTACAGAAATCTATGTACCGATCAAAAGAACAATTGACCGCGTGCCATGTCTAAGAGTCAACATTTCAATCACATAAACTTAGAACAAAAGATCATTTGATAATGGTATGAAGCAGATAGTGTGCAATAAAAAACATACAGAAAGGAGTTTCCAATTTAGCATAACACAAGGGAGGGCCTCCATAACACGGATTGTAATAAGTATTTTAAGTATGTCAGTAGATAAATTTATAATGTCACAATGGTATCTGTATACAGCTTATTTACGAATGGATATACGATTCGAAAAACAAATTTTAATTATTTGCCAAACCTTTCCTTCTGCGCAACCCAAAAACACCAATACCACACGCTAGTGAATGGGAGACAAAATCATAGTGGTCCTTGACACATAAAAGTAAATTTCAATACAACACCTGGAAAGTAGTGTATAGCTTTGACATCATCAACCGATTGAAACATAATTAGTATAGACATTTCTCACAATCTATGACATTGTAATCATTTTAGATATGTGCCGGACGGCAACAAAATACAAAGGTCAAAGCAAATGAGTAAGAAATGGTTGAACACACAAGTGTTTTGACATCACCAACAACGTCTCTACTTGCATAGATAAAACTGGCTGAAAGCACAAATAAACCAGATTTAGATATAAGTGTCTACTGGCACTGAAACCAAGACCATACAGATGTTTGTCTTCCTTCTAACTTAAGTGGTAACATAGGCTAGAGCTTTCCATAGCTGTACCTAAACATCTGATACCACATCAGACCATAACACATCAAGAATAGATGTGAATGGAATACAAAAGGAGCATCCACATAAGGTGCACATGACCATTGTCTCCACCGGCACTAAGATTATATTTACATGATGATTCCAAAAGCAACCAACGAAGTCCTTAAAGTCGAAGGTATGCAAACTAATAGATAGGGGACACTTGCTTCTAACTTGCATCTCCAGAAGTCCCCGTACCTGAGAAGGGAGCAAAAAAATTAGGCAGACACCAAGGAAAGTTATCTGCTGTTGCTAGTCTACATTACAGCATTTGAAAATATATATACATCTGAAGAGAAGAAAAAATCAATGATGTCCATCAATCACATACCTAAGCTAAATTTAGGATTTCTTCCTCTTGGCATCAGTGCTCCAGCCCCCTTTGCGGTAAGCTGCTTGCGCCTACAAACATAATTCAAACAACCTGGTAAGGCAGGCACGAACAAACATGGTAGATGTAGCCACAGACACATGCGTCCATCTATCATGAGTCAACAAATGAAATTAGACAGAAGTGCATATTTCAGGTGAACAAATAAACGAAATTACCTCTTGTCTTTATTACCTTCTGGCAGTGCTTCCTCTGGGACCTGAATCACAAATGAATGAAGGCACTTTGATAGGTGACAACAGAGCAATACTGACCTCAGGTTATTACAGACAGGTGTTTGTATCATAAAATTACTAACCTCTGTTGCAGCCAGGGTAGATACTGGCAGCTGACCCACTGGACAATCGGGAGAACAGTACCATCCTGATACGACAGTTAAGCAGATGATGAGCAAAATTGACAAAGTCCAAACTATAAGGGTAAAACAGAGAAAGCACATAGGTACCAACCTTTACACCCTGAGAGGTCTCATCAGCCACAACTTGAGAACCCGAGTCCTGCAACAGAGGCTTCTTCGCTAAATCCATAGCTTCAGGTGTCTCAACGCCCACAACCAGAGATTTCTCAGCAGCCTCAACCTGAGAACCGTCCTGGAACAGAGGCTTTTTCACAGATAAATCTGTGGCACCTCTCATCCTGTTATACAGAGGGATGTAGCAGAAGAGCATCAGGCCACGTAAACAATAAGATGAGACATTAGCAAGGAAAAAGGTGTTTTTTGTTCTTGTATCGCATAAACATACTTTAGTCCAGCTGCTGGCTTTACAACGGACGGTGGCGAGCTTGGAAGAGTCAACCCAGCAGGAGTCTGTTCACAACACAGGAGAGGCGTTTTAAAATGTCAGAAAGAGAAGTAGTACAAATCATAGTAACACATCGGGAATCTAGTATAAATAGCAATCTGTAGTGAGAAATAAAACAGCAATAATCAGTTTAGCTATAACATGTGGCACAGGTAGGTATGACAAAGGTCATACAGGAACAGTACCATCAGAACTTGCATGACCAACAAACAAACGAATGTATATTGCAGGAAACGACATCAATGTAAGATCACACCAACAATAGAACACAACCAATATTTTAATAAGAAGAACTGTTCTAACCTGATCAGTGTAAGTGTCAGCTGTGGCTGCAGCTTCAGCAGATGTAGTGACAAAGCCTGAAGAAGTGGACTGAGTTAGTGCTGCCAGATTTGCTAAAGCAATTCCAGAGGAACTCAGTCCACTGTCCCCAGAGTTGCTGCCTGATGCTAATGCCAGCCCAGGACCACGGCGGAGAGTAGAAGAATTAGGTTGTTTTCCATATTCTTCATCAATCCTGTGAACCTGATAGGATGGCTTGTCCGAAGTAGCTTCAAAGCTCTTTGATGTCACAGAAACAACCAAACGATACTTCTTTGACACAACAGCAGCTAGCTCCCTGGGAGTAGACTGATCTGAGCGTGCACTCTCCATAACCTCGTTCAAAGTCGTGCTCTGGGAAAGTCCAACCCTAAGCAAACTCAACAGTGGCTTGCCAACCATCTCTTTACCCACCCTGTCAAACAGCACCAATTCAACTTCACCAGTTCCATCAGATCCAACATAACAAATGCGATACCTGCAAAACAGATGGCTATCAGTAAAAAGGTAAGAAAAACACACGATCGTGAACAGCATTCTCAAGGGACGATGATTACCTAGGCATTGCGCCTTTGCCAACACAGCCAGTATCAGAACACCTGTACCCAGTTCCAAATGGAACAGTTGTCTTATGGCAAGTTGTACACGACGAAAACCACCACCTTTGAGCAGGACTAAGCTTTGTAATAACAACAGTGCAAAAGAACTTGGTTTTCTGCAAGTAAATAGCAGATCGATCATGCCTAAGCAAAAACTACACTGCGAAACCAGAACTATACCAACGTAGGAACATACATCATGGTCCCAGATGTTTAGATCCAGCAGTTCAGCAACGGTCTTCGTTTCAAGGTCAACTTGGGCGCTGATCTCAGCTGCAGATTGTCCTGGTAGTGAAATGCTCTCAATGGCAGGGATACCTTCCTTCAACCTATGGAAGCAAAGGAAGGAACATCCACTGTCAGGCCTAAAAACTCGCCGTGGTATGCAAGCAAGATGAATTTTGCACCCTTGTTACATGCATCATAATTACCTTGTATGCAGCTCGTTGATTTCAGGTAAGTCCTCATTAATATACCAACGACACGGAGCACTGCCGCTGAGTCCTTTCTGACCTGTGATTAAGAGGATGGAAATAGATTGGAAAAAGATAGCGGAAAGGTTGCACCGACATAGAACGTGTTCTCATTGAAGCACTGACCTTCATATGGTTTCACCAGGGTGCCAACAAAAATGGCTACGACTGCTTTCTTTTGTGCCAATTGAAGCACGCCGTCTCCATCAAAGGCAAGTGCACGTTCTCCCCACAGTATAAGACTGACCTTGTAACCACTGTAAACAGAGCGACAGTAGATCAAAAAGATATAGACCCAGCAAAGAACGGAGGTAAACAAAAACATACTTCACAGTGGTCAACATAGACATACTTTATATCACTGAGGTAAACAACCCTCTTTATAGATGCCGTAGCACGATAGGCACTGTGGTACTGAGCAGCCGGAGATACACCAGTGATGATTCCAACTACATCTACAAATGATAAAACGACGATATTAAGTCACCAACGATACTGGTACCATGAACAGAAAGATTTAACCCCACAATCTGCACAACGGGAATAAGTATATAGCATCAAGGGCACCTGTAAAACTCTCTGGCATGTCGACGGGCCTCGGCAGCTCATCAAGTGGAGTCAAAGCATAAGTGCAGAGTGGATAATCCATGATGGTACCATTAATCTCCACCACAGATGTGTATTTGCCAAACCTAATCATGTACTGACCCTCGACCGCCTGTAGATGCGTTTCTTTGCAACAACCAAGAACCTCTTTAGCTCATAGACCTTTCCCTCTTCAAGCCTGTTGATGAACATGTCAACCAAGCCATCTGATACTTCACCATACATGTGGTTCCCCTACAGGAAGCAATACAAAATCTTATTTAGCTTCACCGCAAGTTAAAACTGGAGCTGTAACAGGACAGCAAGATAAAATTAAATGTATAACAGCACTCTTTACTTCCACATGTGGCCAATTCATCAATCATCGATATTAGACATAATTTTATCTGTTTGGGATCCTTCCAATTGACCATTGTGTGCATACTTTAAATGCTACAACAGACTGATGAAAACAAGAACAAAACAAATACATGCCTGAGTGTCTAGGAGCACCATGTCTGTGTGTTTTATAGGCCCTTCATCCTTGCCTCCACGATGCTGCCACAGCCTAGAAACATAGACCTGAACTGTCCAGTGGCGGCCGGTTGAGGTGAGGTCACTCAATGGATTAACCGCCATCTAGAGACAACAAAAGATGGCCAATCGTTAGGTCAAACAGGTAACCGAGAACTGATACACCATAGCAGATAAAGTAAGAAGCTACAGGCACATACATGGACTAACTGAAGCCAAAAGACATTGAAACACAGATACACAAAATAGGCAAAACATCAGAAATGCGACAATCCAATTGAGTATCCAAATAGCAAAAGACAAACAAACCATGACCATTACAAAACATAGGTGGAAGTAGTCATATGATAGGAAATTAAACATACAAACAGAGCAAAGTAAACAGATATGTACAAAGCTAATTTACGGTTTCACAGGTTAGTCAAACCAGAGGCCTTAAAGACCTCATGGTACACAACATTTTTTGTCTGTGACCCACAGGTCTTGTCCTCATTTAGGATTAATATTTTCAGAAACTTTCTGGAGGTTACACGGGACACAGCCACATATAACTGACCGTGTGAGAAAACGGGTGTCTTCAGGTACAAACCAACCGAGGTAAGAGTCTGGCCCTGACTCTTATTAATAGTCATAGCATAGCAGAGTCGGACAGGAAATTGTCGTCGTTGGAGTATAAAAGGCCACTTCGATTTTTTTGCTGTTAGCTCAATCCTAGGAATGTAAACCACATCTCCTATGTGTGAGCCTGTGATTATAACGGCTTTAATGACACGGTCAGCAAGATCCAAGATAATTAACCGTGTGCCATTGCACAGACCAGCAGACTGGCTTATATTTCTAAGAAGCATTATTGGAGCACCCTTCTTTAAAAACAACCTGTGTCTAGGGAAATTAGGCACAACAATGGCATTTAGAACTTCAGGAGGGTAGAAGAGGTCATCTTCTTTGACGGCACCAGCAGGACTAACTTTAGAATCGCAGCTAAGGTACTCCCTACCCTCCGCAGGAACCATGTCAATTACATGTGTGTTGATCTCCTCAGCTATATCATTGGTGGGTGCTAATATAGCTCGCTGCCGCAAATACATGGGGTCTTGATAGTTAAAAACAAAGTCTACGTAGACAGCATCCACTATGGCCGCTATAGGATTACCGTCCGTGTGAATCAGCAGGTCATCGGGAATATCAATCCAAGTTGGAGTAGCCTCAGTACCACGAGCTACCGCAGGTAACTTTCCCTCCCCAAGAGCAAGGACCCACTTGCTAAATAAGTCAATCTCCCGTAACAAAGAAACATCTGCATTTGGCACAGAGAGCCTCATGTTCTCTGTCAGGTTTAAAACAGTGACAAAATCCCACAAAGGCGAATTTGTAATTGCTGCAGCAACAATCTGTGGCCGAGAACCAGCTGTAACAACAGGAAGTATTTGCCTAACATCCCCACCCAGAACAACAACAACGCCACCAAAAGGAATAGCAGCAAGTTTAGGATTTTCAGTTGATAAGATATCACGCAAACTCCTGTCCAACGCCTCAAAACACACACGGTTTGTCATCAGCGCTTCATCCCAGATTACCAGGCATGTTTTTTTTAGGAGATCAGCCAAGTGGGAACCCCTTTTGATATCACAAAACGAAGACTCGTCAATGTCAATAGGAATTTTAAAACGGGAGTGTGCAGTTCGACCACCAGGCAAAAGAAGAGAGGCGACGCCAGAAGATGCAACAGTAAGAACAACCTTCTCCTGCCCTCTAAGAAAGGAGACTATGGCATTCCATAGAAAAGTTTTTCCGGTCCCTCCAAAGCCAGAAACGAAGTAAAATCCAGGGTTTTGCTCCAATACACATTCAACAATCGTTTTAAAAGCAGAACGCTGATCAGTATTAAGCCTACGAAATAAGAAAACCGCCTCTTTTTCAAGAGCAGCTGAATCATAAGCCATCTCTTCTTGGATCATCCTGTTCTCATGAAAAGGCCACTGCAGGTAGTCCTCGGCGGCAAATTAAAGTCTCCTATCCTAGAACCATTCCTGACAAAAACCTCACCAAGCTCAGCGAGTAACATGTCTCTAAGTTGTTCATCCGGAACAACGTAATCTTTCTTCCGCAGAGCCTGCCTCATGTCATATTGCATATCATCGCCATATGAACCCAAAATCGCTCAAAAAACGCCCTTTCATCGGTCACCTCACAATGAATAAGCATGGTCACAAACAGCTGCCTCAAACGTGCCCCAAAACCCCAGACCACAGCTTCATCGAAGGCACGGTACCACTCGGTGTCATCTCCTAGAAGACCCCGAGCAGCACAGGCCTCCTTGAAAGTTGGAAAACGTTTAGTCTCAAAGGTCCTAAGGTCCGCATAAGAAGTGGCTCCTTTAACGATCATGAGTAGCGTACGCAAGTAATACAGCTCACCAGCAGTTGGATGCACATAGTAGATACGGCCTATTCTATCGCACCTCTCTCTTGGGTGCCAAGATCTAGTTTCTGGATCCCATGTCCATTGTGTCGGGAAATCACAGTATGTTAATGACCTACCATGAGGAAACAATGTATTTGCAACAAACCATTCTGTAAGCATTGTCTTTCTTAAGAAATCATTGTCAACAATCTTAGTGAGGTCTGTATCAGCCCTGAACGTAATAACATTCATATCAGGTGTGTGCACAGGTAATCGTTCAACAGAAGGGGTTTTTCCATGTATAGTGTAACCATAGATTCTCCATAATGCATCATACTCACAAATAAACCTACACCGCACATACTCTCGAACCTCATCGATGTTGACAGGTTTGTCACTGACCTCAGGGACACCCTTCCCTTTAACCTCTCTAGATATACGTTCGAAAAATCAGGGCCTTTGGTGACATACTTAAATAAATATTTCATGACCTGAGTCTTGTTACACCATTCAACATTCATGTGAGCCTGAAATTTTTTAGCAGGGCCATGTTATACGGTACTACCCACCGATTATCAAGCCAATGGCCATTTTTAAACACACGGCGTCCACTGTCACGACGCCTATAAAGTGCAAAACCATTTTCATCAATGACAGTTTCTGGTTGAAAAGCTTTTGGAAAATGTTTAGAACAAAGCCCTTTTTCCATGCAAACACACTTATCATTAAGCTCCCCACAGGGGCCATGCATCATGAACTCAGAGACTAAAACATAACCAAGTGGATCCTCAATAGGATCTGGAATTTCAGCACAGATATACGAATCAATCACCTCTGCAGTCACTTCACGTCCGGCTTGTCTTGCCAGGTGAGGATGTGAGCGTGTGGAAGCCCTCGCTTCTGAAACTCGACCGTATAGAGAACTGCAAGAAACAAAGGTCAGTTAGTACAACACTATCTTACCGGCAAAGGAAAAGCAGAAAAAAAATTGCAGACAGTACCAGCTTTATAGGACCATAAGCACGACCAGACTTAATATCATCAAGAAACTCCTCAAGTTTCATATTATAAATCCTAACAACGATATCTGCCTATCAGAAGGCTTTTGGCCAGGCTCAAGCAAAAGGGCTTCAGTTATTCCGGCCACTTGGGGTTACACGTAAAGGTCGAAAAGATGTCAGGACAGCCATGAACACGCGAAACAGCTAAAGCATCTTGGAAATTTTCTTGGAAGTAACGTCGTCCGCCAATGTGACTGGAAGGCAAAACGGTTCTTTTACCAACAGCCTCACCATCAACAAACCCTTGACCTACAGCATCGGCAATGCCCTGAAAGTGGTCAGCTCTAAGCTTGTCCTGGTTTCTGAGGATGAACCACAAACGTGCCTCATCTATGCTCGCACGAGCGTCAACAACAGCTTGTGAAGACAGTAGGGCATAACACAAGTAAGGATTGGACTGGTCTAGTCGGTAATTACACACAAAACAGTAGTAGTCCTGCATGGTCAGAGTGTTGCGCGTACCGCTTACATCGCCAATATACGGGATATTAGGTGGAACCCTCTCAGCAAAAGGGAACAACAAAGGATATTGCAAGGACATAAAAGCAGGATGTAAAGAACAAATTTGCTGCAACCCTTCTTCTCTGTTGTCGATAATAATATCACGAGTGGATGCCTCAAGTGTGAAATCACCAACAATCAAAGCTGCCAACCCAGAAGTTGTTGGCAAATTATACTGAGGTCCATCATCGCCCGAAGGACCAACCAACCGTATAGAGACATGTTCATTCTCATTGCCTTTGATCC
Organism: Poa pratensis; assembly: GCA_947311845.1. NCBI lineage: Eukaryota > Viridiplantae > Streptophyta > Magnoliopsida > Poales > Poaceae > Poa > Poa pratensis. Next base: position 90,968,331 of record CAMZMU010000085.1, read on the forward strand.
GCTCGCTAGCTATTCGAAACGTCTGTACCAAAGGGTTACAGGCATTAAGCATGGTGACTAAACCAGCAACTATGGCCTCGTCTAAGTTTGCATGGTATCATTGTCTGATTAACAGCATTGATCCTGTTTTTAACTTCATTACTGGTGTCATATATATACAGCTCAACAAACTTTGGTTTTCTCTCTCCCCGTCAAACCTAGGTGAATCCTTTTTCTTTGGCACAAGAGAGCCAATTCGATGAGAGACCTGTCCTGAGATTTTAAAAATATTTGGACCACGTGAGTTGTTTATTGACCGATCAATAGTTGCCCCCATCGAAGTAAAAGCAAACAAACAGTTATACTGTCGAATCTTGGAGACAAAACTCTTGGCACGACGGTCACCATTAAAACGAAGCAACTTAGCAAGGAAAGGCGGTGGTTTTTTGAAGGGTGGAATGTAGACCTTTCCACCCTTGCAACAAAGGCTGTAAAGGACTCGCTGCAACGGGACAGAAGAGGTTGATTTAACACGCTCCGCGAACCAAAATATCGCACCACAGAACTGACACTGAAACTCTGGGGGGCCATGGTATGAACGTCCTGCGTAAGACACTAAGCACACCAAATACACATACAAACCTTAGATCAGCAATGGACCAAAAAAATCTAAGCAAAAAGATAGAAAAGAACAAACAAATTACCTTTTAAACTTTCAGCAAAAGTAACATCAAAACCAGTCCAATCATCACGCAATGGTCCATGGACAATATGTTCTATGGTAAAAAAAGGGTGCATCGAGCAACATAAGAAAAAGATAGCAGAACAAAAAAAGGAAAAGACTAATCAGATCCCAAATTTCACACCTGCATACTTAGTCTTTTTAAGTGAAGCCTAAGCCTTCGCCTTTCACGATTTATCTTTGTGATATAAGCATTGAGAAAAGGATACCAACCATCTCCTAGAATCCAAAACAAAATAAAAGATGAGACACAAGAAAAACAGAAGGATTCAAGCAAAGCAAAGAAGTTATCTTCAAAAAACGGCGTACTCCTTCTTTTGTGAGCTGGCAAATCAGCCGCTGGACGGGGAACCCAATCAGGAATCACTCGCGGAGCTAGGCGTCGCCGACGCGCCATAAGCAGCACTAAAAAGGCAAGACAAATCGCACAGCATCCTACATTGACATCAAAAGTTGGGAGGGAAGAGCGTCACCAAGAGAAAATAACAAACACGGGCTGGATGAAACCATGGCTGAACTAGATGAAACCAGAAGAGAAGCAAACAGGCTACAACACAATGACATCTGTTAATTTCGTGGGTGGAACGGTGTCCTCTCTCGAGGACCCGGCTGCATGTTATATAGGCAAGGAAACGCCCCTTGCGTGGCTGTCAAGGAAACGCCCCTTGCGTGGCTGTTACAGAGTTGGACTCGTATACGATTGGTGTACTACACCATATCGTATACGATCCTATTACATGTCTAATACCCCCCCTTAATCTAGACCTGGGAGAGGTTTAGATTACGCTTAAACTCATTTAGCTTCCTTGGACATAAGACTTTGGTAAAACCATCTGCGACCTGATCCTTGCTTGAGATAAACCTGACATCAAGAAGTTTGTTCGCCACCCTCTCGCGAACAAAGAAAAAATCAATCTCAATATGCTTGGTACGAGCATGAAAAACTGGATTGGCAGACAGGTAGGTGGCACCTAGATTATCACACCAGAGACATGGTTTTTCCTTTATTGTCACACCAAGTTCTCTGACAAGGGCTTCAACCCAAATAAGCTCAGCAGTGGCATTTGCAAGCGCCTTGTATTCAGCCTCTGTGCTAGAACGTGACGCAGTAGGTTGTTTTCGAGCACTCCAGGAAATAAGATTAGGGCCGAAAAATATAGCAAAGCCACCAGTGGAGCGTCTGTCATCTAAATCACCTGCCCAGTCTGCATCTGAAAAAGCACCAAGAAGTGTAGAGGAGGACTTCTGAAAAGTAAGTCCAACTGTTCTTGTGCTATGAATATACCTAAGAATCCTTTTTACAGCTGTCCAATGGGTTGTAGTGGGAGCATGAAGATACTGACAAACCTTATTAACTGAAAAGGATAGATCAGGTCTTGTTAATGTCAAGTACTGGAGAGCGCCAACAATACTCCTGTAGCGTGTAACATCCTCAGGGCCGAGGGGCGTGCCATCCTTCAAGGCCAATGTTTCGGTTGTGGACAAAGGAGTCGGACAGGAGGTGCAAGCACTCAAACCGACGCGATCCAACATATCAGTGGCATATTTGGCTTGATTTAAGAGTAACCCATGAGGCTGTTTATGAACCTCAAGTCCTAAGAAAAAACTGAGCTCTCCAAGATCCTTAAGAGCAAATTCTGAACTCAAACTATGGA
>CAMZMU010000085.1:90970719-91099159 GCA_947311845.1 Poa pratensis
CTGTTTTTAACTTCATTACTGGTGTCATATATATACAGCTCAACAAACTTTTGGTTTTCTCTCTCCCCGTCAAACTAGGTGAATCCTTTTTCTTTGGCACAAGAGAGCCAATTCGATGAGAGACCTGTCCTGAGATTTTAAAAATATTTGGACCACGTGAGTTGTTTATTGACCGATCAATAGTTGCCCCCATCGAAGTAAAAGCAAACAACAACAGTTATACTGTCGAATCTTGGAGACAAAACTCTTGGCACGACGGTCACCATTAAAACGAAGCAATTAGCAAGGAAAGGCGGTGGTTTTTTGAAGGGTGGAATGTAGACCTTTCCACCCTTGCAACAAAGGCTGTAAAGGACTCGCTGCAACGGGACAGAAGAGGTTGATTTAACACGCTCCGCGAACCAAAATATCGCACCACAGAACTGACACTGAAACTCTGGGGGGCCATGGTATGAACGTCCTGCGTAAGACACTAAGCACACCAAATACACATACAAACCTTAGATCAGCAATGGACCAAAAAAATCTAAGCAAAAAGATAGAAAAGAACAAACAAATTACCTTTTAAACTTTCAGCAAAAGTAACATCAAAACCAGTCCAATCATCACGCAATGGTCCATGGACAATATGTTCTATGGTAAAAAAAGGGTGCATCGAGCAACATAAGAAAAAGATAGCAGGAACAAAAAAAGGAAAAGACTAATCAGATCCCAAATTTCACACCTGCATACTTAGTCTTTTTAAGTGAAGCCTAAGCCTTCGCCTTTCACGATTTATCTTGTGATATAAGCATTGAGAAAAGGATACCAACCATCTCCTAGAATCCAAAACAAAATAAAAGATGAGACACAAGAAAAACAGAAGGATTCAAGCAAAGCAAAGAAGTTATCTTCAAAAAACGGCGTACTCCTTCTTTTGTGGGCTGGCAAATCACCGCTGGGGGAACCCAATCAGGAATCACTCGCGGAGCTAGGCGTCGCCGACGCGCCATAAGCAGCACTAAAAAAGGCAAGACAAATCGCACAGCATCCTACATTGACATCAAAAGTTGGGAGGGAAGAGCGTCACCAAGAGAAAATAACAAACACGGGCTGGATGAAACCATGGCTGAACTAGATGAAACCAGAAGAGAAGCAAACAGGCTACAACACAATGACATCTGTTAATTTCGTGGGTGGAACGGTGTCCTCTCTCGAGGACCCGGCTGCATGTTATATAGGCAAGGAAACGCCCTTGCGTGGCTGTCAAGGAAACGCCCCTTGCGTGGCTGTTACAGAGTTGGACTCGTATACGATTGGTGTACTACACCATATCGTATACGATCCTATTACATGTCTAATACCCCCCCTTAATCTAGACCTGGGAGAGGTTTAGATTACGCTTAAACTCATTTAGCTTCCTTGGACATAAGACTTTGGTAAAACCATCTGCGACCTGATCCTTGCTTGAGATAAACCTGACATCAAGAAGTTTGTTCGCCACCCTCTCGCGAACAAAGAAAAAATCAATCTCAATATGCTTGGTACGAGCATGAAAAACTGGATTGGCAGACAGGTAGGTGGCACCTAGATTATCACACCAGAGACATGGTTTTTCCTTTATTGTCACACCAAGTTCTCTGACAAGGGCTTCAACCCAAATAAGCTCAGCAGTGGCATTTGCAAGCGCCTTGTATTCAGCCTCTGTGCTAGAACGTGACGCAGTAGGTTGTTTTCGAGCACTCCAGGAAATAAGATTAGGGCCGAAAAATATAGCAAAGCCACCAGTGGAGCGTCTGTCATCTAAATCACCTGCCCAGTCTGCATCTGAAAAAGCACCAAGAAGTGTAGAGGAGGACTTCTGAAAAGTAAGTCCAACTGTTCTTGTGCTATGAATATACCTAAGAATCCTTTTTACAGCTGTCCAATGGGTTGTAGTGGGAGCATGAAGATACTGACAAACCTTATTAACTGAAAAGGATAGATCAGGTCTTGTTAATGTCAAGTACTGGAGAGCGCCAACAATACTCCTGTAGCGTGTAACATCCTCAGGGCCGAGGGGCGTGCCATCCTTCAAGGCCAATGTTTCGGTTGTGGACAAAGGAGTCGGACAGGAGGTGCAAGCACTCAAACCGACGCGATCCAACATATCAGTGGCATATTTGGCTTGATTTAAGAGTAACCCATGAGGCTGTTTATGAACCTCAAGTCCTAAGAAAAAACTGAGCTCTCCAAGATCCTTAAGAGCAAATTCTGAACTCAAACTATGGAGAAGGGCTGATATAGCTGTGTCTGAAGAACTCGTTACCACTATGTCATCAACATAAATGAGAAGAAACATTGTGATACCTGACTTTTGAAACAGAAACAGCGAGGTGTCAGCTTTGGATGGGATGAAACCAAGAGTATGAAGCTTGGAGCTGAGACATGAGTACCAAGCTCTAGGTGCCTGTTTCAAACCATATAAAGCTTTGTCAAGTTTGCAGACATGATGGGGAGTAGCGGAAGACTCAAAACCAGGTGGTTGCTTCATATAAACCTCCTCTTCCAGAACACCATGTAAAAACGCGTTCTTAACATCTAGCTGACGTAAACTCCACCCTCGAGAAACTGAGATAGAGAGAACAAGTCTGATAGTTGCCGCCTTGACAACTGGACTGAACGTATCCTCGTAATCTATGCCATACCTTTGCTTGAATCCTTTGGCAACAAGACGTGCTTTATTAGACATAACATCCACCGCCAAATGTCCAAAATCCCTACCGACTACACCAGCAGAAAATCAGTGTGCCCTAAACTTCAGGAAGCCACCTCAGGGTGTAAACATCTACCACCCTGTCATCATGTCCTCAGCTTCAAGAAGCTTCCTCGGAGTCTAAATATTTACCTCCTCACATAAACATGGCTGGATAAAACACCGGAGGGAAGAGCATCAACGATAGAAAATAACAAACACGGGCTGGATGAAACCATGGTTCATAAAATAAGCAAACATCCTACAGGACATGAACTTCTCATAAATCACAGGTATGATACCATACATATTTTGATAGGCAAGAACTGAAGAAGTCACACTGTCTCAACCAGCTTTCATATTTCTTCCAGTCAGGTACATCAGATAGAAACAAATACCCCAGAACAGCAAGATGAAAGAAAATAATAAACATATAAATTAAACACTGTCGAAAAGCAATGAGAGGCAAAAAGAAACCTCTGAACATCCATTTATTACAAACACCATCAACAATATATATCAAATGTTACACACAGATGAGAGTAGCTGATTACAAAGCATTTGCCACTGGACTACAGTACCGTCATTTACACTACCAGCAGAACAACTACAACCCAGGTTGCTGACAGAAGAGGCCAGTGAGCTCGCAAGTAATACAGCGGATCGGGCAACCTCTCTATATGCTACCATTCCCTCATAATTGAAGTCACAGACTACAAACCCGTACAGATCCTGCAAAAACCGAACGGCTTGGAAAGCAGAATCTTCATAGGGACAACGCGAGCCAACAGATGCGCAGGCCCAAAAAAAAGCCGCGCATGGCTACCTCCTTCTAAAACAGGGACCTCGAGCTCGACACCTCCAAGGACGGAGCCATCCCCACCTATCTCACGTACGTAGGAATGGGACGGCAAACAACATTTTGAAGCAACAATCTCCAACAAAGCAACAGAGCTCGAGCACACAGCGAACATCCTGTAGCAGGCAAGCAGGAAAGATGAACGCAAAAACACAAACCCAAAAGGAAAAAACACCCGTAAGGCTCACACATATCGATGACAGGATATAAATACTACCGAGACAAAAGAAAATGTAGGAAAAAACTTACATAAAGAAACAACAGTAAGCAGAGACAGTTATATACCTGGCAGGAAGAACGATGATGATGACAACCCCGAAACACCTGCAAGATCATGAAACGAAAGGGATCATGTGACACAAACTAAGAGACAAAAATAAACATCCACACAGACCACACAGAAGCCACTGATAGGACCTTCAAGGATAAATTGACACAGGCAGAGCATATTTTTTCATAGGCAAGTATAGCCAAGTAGACATGAATGTCAACGTAACCCCAATCTGAGAAACTAACTGCGTTCCTAAAAGGCATCAAAACATGAAAACCAATCGAGCTGACAAACGAACCCCAAATTCATCAGAGCCATCAGAACATTAGAACCAAGTAAGCTGGCCAAGTCATCACCATTTGCGTAAGCAATAATTATTTGTGTTCGTTGGTCCATAAAAACCAACCAAGTTGACCTACTAACTACCAGCTGCCTAAGCAAGAGAGCTAATCACGATATATAGATCAAACCCACATCCACTAACATGTACAACACATATAGATCAGATCCACATACATTAACATGTAAAGCAGACATAGCTCAGCCCCACATCCATTAATGTAAAACAAACATAGGTCAATCCGACACATCTATTAATAAGACACATCTATTAATAAGTAGAAGTGACACTGCAGATCCACACATCTATTAATATGTGAGGCAAACATTCCTCGTCCCCGCATCAATTAATATGTAAAGCACACATTTATCATTAATATGTGCAGTCCTCAGGTCTTAACTTACCAGGACAAAGTAGATCACAAATCAAACTGCAGCAGCAATCTTCAGGCAACAATTACCAACCACGCGACGACCTGACCTGCAAAAAACAGAAAGAACACGAATCACGTGTCAGACGAAAACAAAGATAAGAATAGCACAAAAACGTAAAATCATACAGCTCGAAAAGGAAACTGTAAAAAGAAAGCAAAAAACAGAACCAAACAATAGACCAATCCAACAAAATCTCGAAAGCAAACAAAACTGACTACGGATAGAATAAAAACACCGCCAGAACAAAGAAGAAAGAGTGGCAAAAGGAGATGAATAAGACCAGATAGAAAAGAACAAAACAAAACAAATTAAGAAAATCTAAAACAACAAATCAAGAACGAACACAACGGCAAGAACCAAAATAAAAGAAAAAAAGAAACTCGGCAAATGAAAGAAGAAACAACCAACTAATAAAACGAAGAACACAGAAACTGAAAAGAGCAAGAAGAGACAGAAACAAACAAAGCCAAGAAGCAACCAAAAGAATAAAACCCACAGAATAGAAGAACAATAAGAGACAGGGAATGGAAGCACGAAAAAGACCAAAATAAAAGAAAAAAAGAAACTCGGCAAATGAAAGAAGAAACAACCAACTAAGAAAACGAAGAACACAGCAACTGAAAAGAGCAAGAAGAGCTAGAAACAAACAAAGCCAAGAAGCAACCAAAATCGAAAGCAAACGAAGAAGAATAAAACCCACAGAATAGAAGAACAATAAGAGACAGGGAATGGAAGCACAAAAAAGACCAAATCCCAGATAGAAACAAAGCCAAGAAGCAACCAAAATCGAAAGCAAACAACGAAGAATAAGAACCACAGAATGGAAGCATGAAAAGGACCAAATCCCAGATACAGACGAAGGCAAAAAGCAACCGAAAGCTGAGAGATGGAGCCAGGCGAACCATGTCTCACCTCACCCGAAACCACTTCCAGAGGCCTGCATAGCGTCAGGTCCGACCGGCGATCGGCGGCACGGCGGCGGATCTGAAATGGATCTGAATCTCCGTTGGGGAAACGGTAGGTGGGAGGAGGCAGGGGCGGAGGCGAACGCGAGGCGAGGCAGAAAACTGGGGCGTGCGAGGCCTTCTCCCCGATAGACGCGGGGGATAAGGTCGCCATGGTCGCCATGCCTGTTCATGGCGTACCCGACGGCCACCGAAAGATCGACAGCGAGGAGGACGGCGGCATGGGCCGTCCACTTGGACGCGAAATGTCGAGAGTACCCCCACGATGTTGATATTTCCGACAGCCCGCAGCAGCAGCTACACCGGCCGCGTACGAAGACACACCGGCTGACGCGGGGGCCCGCCCACGACGGACCCACAAACCAGCGACCAATGTGTCTAAAGCGCGTAGAATCCACGTCCTGTGCCGGCGCCCGCACGGTCCGAAGCTGCACTGAGAGCGCGACGCGATGTGTCTCTGCGAATCGGGACCGGCGATGTTTTGGACCCACCATCAGTGAACCATGTGGGCAGTAAAAAAAGTAATGCAAGGAATGGACGATCCAGATCACTCCGTAACTTCCCGATCCGACGGCCAGGAATCCAAACGAAGGAGAGAGCTCCTTGAGGTCTCCCGGTTTACCTCTTTAGATGCATCCAAGCGCGGCTCTCTTGGCAACTTGCCATATAGCCAGGCATGGATCAAACTTAACTCATGTAGACTGTATAGCCATCGGTTCCACATGAGAAGGGGGTGTCCGTGCCAATGAGTTTGTGCTTTCGGACACAAACTTGGCATGCCGCCTCGGCTAGTTATCACCACTAATATAAAAAGGCACAGAGCGTGGGGATCCAAACAATCTTGACCGTCTAACGCTAGATCCAACGGACCTAACGACCGCTAAAACGCATTGTCAGCCTTCATCCTTTTTGACCATCTAACGCTACTAGATACAACGAGCACTTACTTTCCTACCAAAACAACAGCCGAGTTAATAGGGAAGTAATTCAGATAATTAATTAGGGGCACATATTTTTAGAGGAATTAAAATCTCCAGCCTTGCTTACCCGTGTTATTATTTTGGAAACTGCTAGAAATTTGCCATAATAGCGACAATCAATTTGGATATTATTAGAGGTTAGAAGGGTGTGAAAATTATGCTGCAATTTTATATAACAAATATCATGACGATGATATGTGATGTTTTGAACATGGATAAAAATACAATCTTAAATTAGACGCGTATTGCGCGTGCAAAATTACTAGTTCCACAAGTTGCAGAGGATGTGTTGACAATCTAGTTGCTAAATTTCAAAGTTACGCGTGCAGTGAGGGTCAGTCAGGTTAGGAAAATATCAGAAAGAGAGCATGAACAGGCAATAGATTGCCCTATGTCAGCACACAGTTCAATTAGTGTTTCAATTCTAACGCTACCCGTCATATTCAACTACTATTCTCACAACTCAAATGTAGCGATACCTATTTCTGAAGATTTTGCAGCATCAATAACAGGACTTCGCAAAATCCCACATGGAAACATCTCAAGATGTCTGAAACACTACCCAGCACGGAGTTACATGTCAACCAGACACATTAATTCAAGGTCAAGGGACCAAGCAAACATAGATCGCAACGTCAGTAACACAAGGTACAAACCGATAACCAGGCGACTTCAACGACAAGCAAGATTACAAAAGCGAATCACCTGTTTAATTGGCATAAGCATGAAGCATCGCTAATAAGAGACCATGTACAAAAAATAACAGATAAACAGAGACCGACAGTAAAACAGAAAATTTAGCGCCACCTGATTGCATGAAAGTGAATCAATTTACTTGCCCAAAAGTATTTCAATTCCATAAAAGTCAGTATATGAAAGTAACAAAGTACGAACAGAAGACACCTGGTTGTACGAACATCAATACTCCGTGAAGTATTTACAAACTATATAAACAAAAGTATTACAGGAAAACTTGCACAAATATATTATACAGCAGAGATCAAAGATAAAATACAACCAGCATACAACCCCTAACTTAAATGTGAATTGGGTTCAACTATACAAAGATAAGTGTCCCCGGACCTAATCTGCTGGTTGTATTTTGGACAAGCAAAGAAATAATTGCCTAGTTAGCTTAGAGTGTAAGCTAAGCTAATAACTGTCTAATTAGCTTAGGGTTTAAGCAAATCTATTTCTAACACACACCCTTAGACAATGCTATTACTTGAAAATCTCATTAATATGCAAAAACATTCTGAATACTATGCAAGAAGATCCGAAGATTATACAAGAGATTTTCTAAGGAATACCATTGTCCAAGGGGGATTGTTAGGAATAGATTTGCTTACATCCTAAGCTAACTAGGCAGTTACTAGTTTAACATACACCCTAATCTAACTAGACAGTTATTCATTTGCTTTGTCCAAAAGCTACCTTGTATCCGACATGTATGGAGGGTATAAATACCCCAGGTTCGCATAAAATTAGTCACGTAGAGTGATTGCTTTGCTTGGACACTTTTGTTTTGTACACTATATATATAAACATAGGTCATTCCATTCAACAACTTGGTATCAGAGCCATAGCAAGCCCTAAGGCTTCGCCACCATGTTAAACTTGAGAGAAACAACACATACATTTTCATTGTAGGTCAATGAGCCTATATACAAAACACACAAGTACACAAGAGACCAAATCAAAGAAAGCACATGACTAATCTTATACTTGCAGTGTATATCTGTCCTTGTACCTAAGGAGAGACTGGGATTGCCAATTAGGCAATTACTATAGAATAACTAAGATGGGAGCACTACACAGCCAAGAAAATTGCTTTGGGCAAGTCAATTTGGAAAGAGGCTGCTAGACGCTGAGAAGAGAGCCAGCATAAAACAAGGAAATGCCACGAGGATCTCAGGCATGAAGCTTGTGCTCAGCCCCTGCTTACACCATGTGTTCTAATCCTAGTACAACAGAGAGTGCTTCCTCTGACTCTTATCTCTTGTGTAAAGTGCACACAGTGGTTTACCATATGATATATCATGGATAACCATATCTATACCTAATATAAAAGGAAGCAAAGCTTCTTCCCGTCCAACCCAAAAAGACCATTTTGCCCTCGCCTGTTCGGTCATATTGCAGCCACTGCCACCGCCGAGTGGATACCGGTTCGATTTTTTTTTTTGCAAAAAAACCCTAACAAACTATGAAATTACTCCACAGTCCACACAGCGTACATGGTACTGACTTAGCCGCAATTTAGAAAAACCCCACGGACCTTTCTGCAAAGACGCCAACGAAGGGGTACTGGACAATCTGGAGCGTCCGTTTAAGTTCCAACGGACGACCGAGATTAAACAGTTTTCCAAATTTCGTTTAAATAAACAAACAACAAACTAGACTTTGTAAATTCATAACTTCCAAACCGCAACTCCAAATTTAACAAATTTTACATCGATACAAAGCTCTCACCATGTAGTTTAATTTGGCATCATTACTTTTCCTTTTTGCATCCGTTTTAGTTGATCAAAATACATAGATGCAATTCGGCCGTATAATTCAAGATTTGAGTCCAAAAAATGTTTTAAAAATGAAACCTTTTGTTAAATGTCAAGAAATGCATCCTTTGTCCAGGGGAACCAAAGTTATAAATTTTGAAAATGATTTAACGACCCATTTAATCCACTACCATTTTCTTCCCTTTTAAAGTGATCCACAAGTAATTCGACAACGAATTTAGATCCAAAATGAAACTCCATTTCTTTCTCCCGTAGCGAAGCACGGGCCCAGGCCTAGTTATAATATAACAGTGGTTCCTTTCAAGGGTAAAAACATGGTATCAAAGCTATAACTATAGTTCAGACTAAAGTCCAGATAGAACAATAGAAACAATTGATGCATCACCCTGGTAAGCCAGGGAGGCTATATCATAGCTTACATATGTGCGTACAGCAAAACAAAGACAAGAAGCTATTACTGTACTGGCATCTGTACCTAACAGTAGATAAGGCAACTCAACATGTAATTATGCAGTGAGAGAAATAATTTGAAGAAGCTAAAAGAATGCCGGCCAGCCTTGTTTTCTAGAACTAATTCAGTATGCCCGGAAACACAATCCGAAAGATAACACAGTAGAAGAGAATGAAATATCACATATCAATCAGCAAGGCTATCAATGGAACTGGGAAGTATCAACTCAGGATGTACTTCAAAATTGCAACATAATGTATCCTTAGCATGAATACCACACAAAAACATTATAATGTCTTAATTTAAATTTCTCTGCGAGATACACACTAACCATCCTCATGAACAATACCAAAACATAGATAGCTATAGTGTAAGGTTTGATAGAAAGAACAGGAAACTAATGGTACTAGTGAAGATCGCTTTGCTCCTAGAAGCGAAGCTTGGTGAAGAACCACCTGTTCTTGCCTGTCTTGAACCTCTCCTCGAGCCGTGCCTTGGCGGCCTTGCAGGAGGTGACCTTCTTGTCCTTGACGGCGAGGGCCTCGGGCCCGCCGGAGGCGACGTCCTTGAAGTCGACGTCGAGGGTGTAGCGGTGTGGGCATGAGGTGGGTGAAGTTGACCAGCTTGAGGAAGCACTTGACGCGCGACTTCTTCGCCGTCTTCTTGGCCGAGTCCTTGCGGATCACCTTCTTGGGGTACTTGGAGAGGCCGGCGACGAGGCAGTGGCCGTAGGGGCGGTCGCGGGTGCCGTCCTCGAAGACGCGCACGATCACCGCCTTCCGGCCGGCGAAACGACCCTGGAGGAGGATCACCGCCTTGCCGGGCTTCAGGAACTTAACCATCTTCGCGTGCTCCGCCGCCGCCGGTGGATTGGGTAGGGTTTGGGTGCTGTTGGAAATGGTGAGAGATTGAAGGGAGAGATTATGTAGGTGGCGGCGCTAGGGTTTTGATGCTGGTTAATGGGCTTGGACGCTTTGAGTTGGGCCGGACCGCGATTCCTTACGGCTGTGCGTGCCGGGTTAAGTTTTTTCTTTTAGCAACTCAAAGCTTTATTAAACATTCAGAAAATTCTCAAGAAAAATATATTTAACATTCAGGAACATATTAGAGAGAGTAATGTCCAACCTTGCACATTCAGATAAGAGTGAATTCCACTTTTTAGCCACATTTGTGACACTAATTGACTTATTTAGAAAAAAATCGTTTATATTGCGAGTTTACAAATTTTGGCTCCACTTTTTCTAATGCATATTTGTCGGGAATGCGTAATGTAATGACTCAGACTCGAAACTAAGAGTAATGTGCAACGTTGAACATTTAGATAAGAGTGAATTTAACTTTTTATCCACATTTTTTACACTAATTGGCCTATTCGGCAAACAAACGTCTGGATTACCAATTTTACAAAATCCGGGCCCACTTTTTCTTATGCATGTCCGTTGGGGAATCTGTATAAGGTAATAATGACTAACACTCAAACATATCATAACAACGACGAGGAATTGATCATATGGTGGAGTAAATATTTGTACCGGAATGTGATGCAACACCCCATCTTTACATATTTTGTCCCGCCACGTGGAGCTAACATGTCGGTTTATTCTAGCTAAACATGTCGTTTATTCTAGCTAAACATGTCAGATGTCAAAATGAGGTAAAACCATGTTTAAATATTCATATACAATGCATTTCAAATTTTCTTTCGCAAATGGGGTAAAAATTTCACAAATGCACAACAGATAAAAAATTAGAATTTCAACATAGCCATAGTAGGGCACTAGGTTGGCCTGATGACAAAGACGCACGCAAAGCTACTATGCCTAAAAGACTGAGATAGAGCATGCCGAGCAAGCTTGTTGGGCACCTATATTGGCCTCTATAAGTTGTGGACACCCATGCTTCAACAACTTAGCTAGAATGAATAAGTTACCATAATATTAATTGTCTGATCACCAAGTGTACAAGGTGACTAAAGAGGTCCCTTTTGTCAGCTGCCTTGGCTAAGACATGATTATCAGTAACAAAATGTGGCATTTGTTTTTGAAGGTCTAGACTTTGTTGTAATCTATCGTTTGAGATTCTATGTTGCAGAATCTCCCCTGTGTCATGCCTCTTGCCGCAACCCGAACAGCGCCAGGCCCTCCCCGTGCCCCCCCCCCCCCCCAATTGTCGTCGTTGTCAATGGCTCTGTCCGGGCTGGCGGGAGATGGGGATCTCGGGCATCGTCAGGGGTCCTCCGTTTGTTTTACACGGTGAAGAGGAGATGGGGATCTCGGGCATCGTCCCCCTGCTGGCTTCATTGAGGTGGCGGCCGTGGTCATGGAGGTCGGCGAGGCGGTCGTTGATTGAAAATCCAGAGACAGAGAAAAAAAAATCTAGAAGACATTAACGCGATAAACACCACAGTAAATAACTAACGATAAATCAAATATATGGGATGTAGGAGTAGCAAATAACAAAAACAGATAGGATCACACCAAAATCTCAAATTCATTAAACAGCTCTTATTAAGCATAAGGAAATTCAACCGAAGAATTCTCAAACCCGAACAGCGACTTGACAACATCCGTGACATTACAGATAGAGAAATATCCATGCGCATCATCGATCCATAGCCTCGCAGGGCTTCGATCTGAAGCAAACAACAACACCATATCTTCACATCCTTTCGCGAGACTGACTGACCACAACGATCGATAGACAACGCGGCTGGGAACAGCTTTCAAGTCTGCACCTGGCTTAGAAGTCGCTGCCGGAGACGGCCGAGTGGTCGTCGCACATGTACAGGTACCGGTAGACGACGCCGGCGAGACCGCCGCCGATGAGCGGGCCGGCCCAGTATACCCAGATGTTGGTGAAGTCGCCGCTGGCAACGGCAGGGCCCATGGAGCGTGCCGGGTTCATGGACCCGCCGGAGAAGGGGCCGGCGACCAGGATGTTGGCGCCGACGACGAACCCGATGGCGATGGGGGCGATGGTGCCGAGCGATCCCTTCTTGGGGTCGGCGGCGGTGGCATAAACGGTGTAGACGAGGCCGAAGGTGACGATCACCTCCATCACGACGCCCTCAAGAGCACCCACGCCGGAAAGCCCGTGAACTGGGGTCGCCTGTGGAAGGAAACAAGAAGCGATCGATGTGCGAGTCCGTCAGCTAGTGTCGGCGAGCGAGTGACCTCTTATAATACGGATCGAACTGCACGAGGTTACGTACCTCGCCGGTGCAGAACTGGACGAGGACGGCGCCGACGATGGCGCCGAGGAGCTGGGCAACCCAGTAGAAGAGGCCGGTGAGGATGGTGATCTGGCCACCGAGGGCGAGGCCGAAGGTGACGGCGGGGTTGACGTGGCCGCCCGAGATGTTGGCGCCGACGGCGACCGCGACGAACAGCCCGAACCCGTGGCAAATCGCCACCGCAATCAGTCCGGCCGGATCAAGCGGCGCGCCGCCGCTCACCTTGGCTGCATTTTTAGTTCAGTTTATTATTAACACGCTGTTGTACGCCTCGTCGTCCACTTAACCTTACGTGCGGCAGGGCATGCATGCGCGGTAACTAAAACAGAGTGACTCACTGTAGGCGATGGCGGAGCCGACGCCGGCGAAGACGAAGATAAGGGTAGAGATGAACTCGGCCACGTAGGCCTTGAAAGAGGCCACGCTGAAGGTGTCATCGAAGCGCCCGAAGGCGAGGTTGCCCGGCATGGTGGCTGTGGCGAGTGATGGATCGTCAGAACAGAGTGGGAAGGAGAGGAGAGGAGAGATGGCTGAGAATACGGATCAGAGACCCGGGCGAGTGAGCTCTTATTATAGGTGGCTTGAGCGGCTTTTTTCAGTTCTAAAACAATAAGGGAATTTTCGGGGAGAGTAGCTATTTTTAGTTCTGCGTTTGTGTATAATGCGGATCCAATATGACCTTGTGCATGTCACTAGTGATAGTAAAGAGGTGATTTGTTGTTGTATGAGGTGAGTGTCTCGCTTGGACAACCTCATACAACAACAACTCACCTCTATAAAAAAAACGTAAGGCTGGCCAATCACAAAACTTATTGGCAATAGAATATACAATTTCGCTGTTATGATTGCAAAGTATAAGTAACTAGGTAGTGTTTGGCCTCGTGTGAGCATATGCTCACGGGATGAAGAGGAAAATGTTATATTTGGAAAGAAAAATATCAGACCTTCTGCAAAATTCACTTTGGCACCGGGTTACATATGCACCCGGTACTTAAAAATCATATTTTAAAAAGTAAAAAAAAATCAAAAAAAATTTACGCGGATACATTTCACACTATATAATGTAATTTTGTATTTTACGTGCATACAAAGTTTCGAGAAGAGAAAAACATGTTGCGTCTCAAAAAAATAAAAAAGATCTCTAATTAAGCAATTTTTAGCATCAGAGTTGTTTTCTCGCGTAGAGAAAAAAACTTGTGTTTTATCTGTGAGAATTACATTTACACATAGGGCATGTACAATGAAATCTTTTACATTATTTAAACATTAGGATCACCATTTTTTACTAGGGAGTATATGCTCTCGGGAGTCGATTCTTGCTAGCGTAACTAACATACCTTATTCCTCGCGGAAAAAGTTTGATACATGCCAATGGGAAAGAAACATAATACCAATATCACTAGCATCTCCTGGATCATGCCCACACGTTCCATGTGATATTTACAAGCAAAGCGGCAACATCGTTAAGCTACCGAGGTGGCGGTCGCGTGATTACAGCGAAATGATCGATGCTCAAGTCAGAGCTGAAGCTTCGTGACCGATGTGCGACATACATTTAGAAATTTAAAATAGACTAGGGACTTATGACGCACATCGCTCTTTATAATTTATGAAGACTAGAGTATTCTCCAATTTTAGAAATAATCATAATCATTCTACATATGTTAGGTGCGCGCAGGTTTAGTTTTCCTATAAAGAAACCGAATTCTACTCCCTTCGTATCAAAATATAAGTCTTTACATCAACTTTTCACACACATTTATCTAGACATATTTTAGTGCAAGGTTCACATTAATCTTGCACTAAAATATGTCTAGATACATGTGTGTGAAAAATTGGTGGAAAGATATATATTTTGATATACGGAGGGGAATTTCTTAGGGCCCTAGAAGTTACAAATCAATATTCGAGATCCCTAAAAGTTAACTTTTTTGTTCCTACTTTTGTGACATGATGAGATGGTGAGTCTATATTGAAACGGGGAGGGAATACCATGCATGTGAGTGAAAACTACTCAAAAGCAATTGCTACCAATGAACAAATGTAGTGACTCGGCTGAACTATCGCTGAATCGTCGAGGTAACTTGGCTAGTGGAGCTTCCGTTTTCGTCAAATTCACATCGTTTTTGCATCACGCCGGAAGCCCGGAACAGCTTTACCATAACCGGATGACAGGGACAGATCACGGCCGACGTGGCGCACACACCTCGTTCTTATCCAATGCCCGCACGCCAGCTGTTTTTGTCGTGCTCAAACGCCATACTCGGAAACGTCTGGAGAGCTGGAGCGGCGCCGCCCCGTCAATCATTCGTGGGGGCCCACGGGAGCCGACAGCTCAGCCGCACCAGCTCGTGGGTAGGGCCCACCGGGATTAGAGAGATGAGAGGCCCGTAACATGACAGCAGCAGTACGTTGGCTCATATTTTGTCTAGGAAATGGGTTCTCTCTTCCCTGTAGCTGACAAAAAGATGAGTTTTTTTACTAAGTGCAGTTTTTTTTGCTTTGGATTAGGTTGATTAATGGCGATCAGTTGTTTGCTGATCACAAGTCATTTTTCCATGTTTTAGAGAATGTTATCGCACAAATGGATCCAGGGTGGACGGCGCCCAAGCTGCATTGATTAATGGACGGCATTTTGTTCAGTTTGCGGTCGCACAAGGAGTTTCGGGTCAGACATTTTTTGTTTAGCTAATTCTCAGTTAATAATTCAACTCCAATACCGATGTGATTTGTGCTACCTGTGAATTGCGGATGCGGTTTCAACTCAGAATTTCCAGTTGCCAATCAACCGAGAGTTTTAAGTTGCAAGTGGGTTCAGTGACTGATCTAGGGGGTGGAATGAGTGATCCATGGACCACCCTAAGATTTCCAAATACCCTATATAAAATAGAAGAATTTTCTGAAATAAATCTATTTTTCAGAACAATATCATTGTTGAACCACCCTCACATCTTGACCTGGATCTGAGTGGGTTGCAATTGAAAAATGGTTCACACACTATAAACCCGTGTGTGCAAGTGTTTTCACCGTCCAGAAGATGCATATGGTAGGAACGATCCAGCAAACCACCGAGAACATGAACTTAGACGTCTGATAATACAGGTTATGTCATGCGATTCCATGCGGTGTTAATTAAGCATTTGGATAACATGACACACTATTAAACGAAGAAAGAGGTACTTGTTATAACATAGTATAGTATGTTACCATACATACAAATCCAAATACAATAGACTCTAGAAACAAATAAATGAAGACTTCTATAATATTAACGTATAATATCTTGTATTATGGAGGTACTAACATATATAGACTTATCATCATCGTGATATTACCCATGTAACTGAACCATTTCGGTCGACATGCATGAGAGAATAGTTGAATAATTCCCGTTGCACAAGTGTCTTGGAGTTTCTAGTTGATTCTTTTCGAATTATTTCTAATTAACTAGTCATTGTTTCGGAGATTTTTCATACGGTAAAATTGTCGGCCAAGTGTTTTCACCGGACGGAATATGCATGGTACGGAGAACATTAACTTAGGCCTCTAATTATATAGGTCATGTATGCAATTTCATGCAGTGTTGATTAATCATTTGGATAACACGACGTATCATTAAACAAGGAAAGAGGTGCTTGTTAATATGTTACAACAAGTAACACATCCCAATAAAAAGCTCTCCTAGTCTCCTAGACTTTCCAATCATCGTGATACTGTGGCCTTATAATTCGAATAGCTTCGGTCGAAATGCATGAAGGAATAGGTGAATCACTGCCGTTGCACATGCATATTGGAATGCTACCGTCGCTCGCTAGCTTCTCTTTGAATTATTTCTAGCTAACTATTCTTTGTTCATGATTGTTCACTTTTCGTACATCCACTAGGCTATAGGCTGCAAAATAAAACTCTTTTCTGTGTCGTGCTCGGCGAGACTACGAATGAGCGAGAAAATTGGATGACGTAGTTTGTCACTGATAGAACACCCGGTGCATGGCATGATTCCAACTACTACTCTGTTCCACAATGTAAGCCTTTTAGCTATAGTTTAGCTTGCTAAAAGGCTTACATTATGGAATGTAGGGAGTACTTGCTTCCTACAGAAAGCTAGGCCACTTACTAAAACAACTCTCTCCGTTCTCAAGTTGAAATCAGCAAAGTTAAAACGAACTACCGAGTGAGTCAAAATCTTCTTCCTAGTTGTACTAGCTTGGATGACTCTAGATTGTATCTGCCAAAAGTTTTGAACGGACTCCGTTATTTAGGGTAATGTCTGATGCGTATAGGTGGGTTGATATTAGAGGTGATGATAACACTATTTCCTTAAAATTCGGCTCTACGACAGGGTTTTGCGATTGTCGATCGAGTACACACCGTTTCTCTGTACTCTTTTGCAAAACACTCTGTCAACCATCCGAAACAATCTCAGAAACTATATCCCACAATGTTCACAGATAGGAATTATGTAAACAAAAAATCCAACCAGATCAGTAGGATGACGATGCAAGGGCAGACAGCAACATGTGGCAAGACTGAGCAGATAGGATGGAATCTTTGCGGAAGCTAACCAAGGGACGCAGGGTGATGGTCCATGAAACATCGACAGCCTAGCCATATCATGAGATAATGGACAAGATAATATTTTGTGCATGTCTATACGCGACTGTGTGGAACTCTGTATAGATGTATATGCTGCGACAGCTAGCAGTGCTATCCTGAATTTCAGATAGCTCGTTCGAAGAGAAAACTATTGAAGGCAGTGATGTAATTTATGATAGGGATGGAATTATGGTAATGAGTCTGATATGGATATCCGACTGACATGTGACTGTTCCTTCATAAAAATACCTATTTTGCTCACATATTCCTATGTCCTGTACAATGTGATTACAGGCAATAGGAGCAGTTGTGTACTGGTTACCGTGCAGCTGGATACCAAACAATGCTATAGTATAAACCTGCAAGGAAAATCAATTACGTGCAACATAAATTACAAATATCTCACAACTTTAGTATAATAAATATTTCAAAACTGCCCGGTGAGGATGTAGAAGGGCACGATGCGGTGGGGATTTCCTGGCTGTTCCGGACCAAACTCTTCATTTGATCATTTCCCATGCTTCACCGATGGCGCAACTCGGGTGTTTCTTGTGGCCTTCAACGTCTTCCCATTCCTCCTGTGGTGAGGGCCGATGCCGGATCCGGCGTGCAATGTGTAAATTACGCTCACCCTTGAGCTATGTGCGGGAGAATTTGTTTCTCTTGGTAAGAGCGTACGTTTGGAGGCATTGGTGATTTCAGTTTTATTGATGATCTTTGTGTATTATTTGGCATAACTTTCCAAATTATTTAGACATTTTTTTATAGTAAACTGCAAGAGCTTCATGCCTGTTCGTGGTTGCTCGAAACTTATTAGAGTTTTTTTTCTTTTCAAAAGGGAAAAAAAATCCCAGCCTCTACATCTACTGATGCATATAACCCTTTTTTGCCAGATTAAAAGCTGGTACTCAAAATACAATATAACTGAAGTATCGCATAAGGTCAATCATGTATCAAGTGTAAAAAAGATAAAATAAAATAAGCGCCACTGTATCAGCATGTAATTAACTCTATAGTCAAACCGCCCAACCACACCAACCGAATAAGTATATTATAGATGCATTATCTTTCTCCACAACTCAAATATTTCGACGAAGTGTGACCGTCAAAAGAAGAAGAAAAATTAGCCAATGTGAAGTGGAGGGAACAACTAAAACTCATCGTCACAAAACTTACATGTAGTTACATAGTGGCAACATTCATGGATGAAGATAACAATTAACTAAGCAACAAATACCACAATACTATATTCCAACACAACAGAACTGGACAGCTCGGCCATTCCTCCAATGCTGACAACGATGCGATCAAATTCAAAAGTAGTGGAGGAGAGCCAAAACTTTCTGCATGAATTCATATATGCAGGGGCAGATCGTTCGGACAATGCAAATAACAAGTTGGTTGATAATTTGTCTGCAGCATGACAGCACAGGGCGGTTGAAACGTCAGAGGATATGCCGCGGGGGCGAGGAAAAAATGCCACGCTGAACGAAGATTCCGGCAGAGCGCGGAAGCAGCCAACGGCATGAGTGAAGATCACGATCTGGTCATCAGTGTGATCGATAGAGAAAACAAAAGTAGCAGGAGAATGTACAGCGTTGTACCGCGGCGTTCACGGGATTCATCGATCTACCAATGTCAAGAACAGCGCATGCTGCTGCATACTATCGATCTCGGTCACATGCTCCAAGATTACCCTGTCTGCTCGGATCATATGCTCTTAGGATCATCACCTACCAGGCCAAGTTGTTCCTGCTTGTCCATGGTATCGGTTTAGCTAGATTGCTCATAAGAAAAGGCAAAATATCTCGAGGGAAAGGAAGAATAGATTTTAGTTTCTGAAACTGAAACGGAAATAAAAGTGGAGATTTATTTTAGTTTCCCTCCGAGATATGCTTGCCGAATACATGAAGAAAGTCTCATCGATCGACTCTCAAAACATTGATGATTTAAAGAGACATATAATGGTGGTCCACCCACTTTTGTTTGCAAGGCCAAATTCTTAAGCGAATACAAACCCATAAGCAACCCAAGAAAAGGGCCGATGAGCGCAAGATCATCTCCGTTGACACGGAAAACATGAGCCCAAATTAGAAGCGTTACTTTACCCAAAAAAAAGAGTGTATCACGGAGGAGAGAAAATTAAGGGCCGACAGATGAATTTTTGTTCATTTTCAACGATGTACTGCGTTGTGATGTGGTCGGACTTGGTTTCATTTTACGTGGCCGAGACTATTATTTTGGTGCCTACTATGGTTATGGCCGAATTTTTATTATGTTTATTTGATGATCAGATTTGTTGTCCGCATTCAATATTTTGTTCCAATTGCAAAACATGGCAATAAAGTGATAGGGTTGGGTGTGTTTGTTTGGGGGGGGGGGGGGGGGGGGGGGGGATGTTGATGGATACAAACCCCCATTAAGCCGGACATGTATCCGATACCTCCAAACATGACATATTTTGGGGGTGCCAGACACATTTCCACAACTAAATGCGCATAGAGTCGTGAATGTGGTTTTCGCTAATTCAGCGTAGGATCCCCACTTGAGCCTACCTTTCTTTATGGGATGCTTGAGCCTAACTGACTAGTCATACTTAACCGGCCCAAATATTGTTAAGAATCTCGTCGTGCCACTTACAATAAACTCATGATATGAGCATCGTGATCCGTTTCGCACGTGGGGCATGCCTGCCCATTACTAAGTTTAATCCATGCAGGAGATGAGCAACGTGATCCTCTTTGGCATTGTACTACGTACTTCCAGTTTTTCTTTCTGATCAAGAGAGATGGAGGTGAGTTCTACGACAAAAATCTACATTTTTTTATTTTCAATATGCAACATCGCTATGAATTACTCCATCCGATCCGGTATAAATGTTGGAGGAAACGAAGTGTTCAGGTACAAGTTGTACGTACAAGTCATGACACATTTTTTTTCGGATTGGAGAGAGTATATTGTGTTTGAGAAATATCGGAGCACCTACTGGAGCTGTATGCCTGTATATACAGAGATTCCAATGTTGGACCTCTCGACAAGTTTCAGATTTGTGTAGCCCAGCTGCACGGCCCACATATACTCATTTCTCAGTGCACGATTCCAAAGCGGCCTGGTTAAGAAAAAGGCTCCTACTTCTCGCTGGACACCACCGCCTCCTGGACCGCGATCCAAATGGCCAGTCATTGGCATGGTCACTAACACATTTTATATTTTCTTAAAATTTTGTAATAAAATTTGAGAGAATTACTCTAAATAACCTTATATTGAAAGTAAAATTCGTAGGTCAAGGAATTTTTTCACCTGCTTCTCAAAACTTTCATAATGTTTGAGACATTGGTCTATGTATATTAATAAAGTGCTCACGCTACCCAAAAGTTATTTTCGTGGAATAATAGAAATATTTATGCTATACGTAATAATATTTCTGATTGTAAAATGAGTATGTTCATGTGCTTCAAAACAAACATTGATGACTATTAAAATATTTGTTCGCTACCACAATAGATGTTTGTCTATTTTTGAACAATTGTTCATGTCTTGGCTTTAAAAAGAAAAATTACACGCTTATCAGAAAAATTCTCCTGTATTCGCCACAAAATAAAATGTAAAAGTAATTTTAATAAGTTTACCTATAACATGACAGTTTATATAAATATCTGCATCATCCAACATTGACTTTTCTGCAATAGTGATCGTTTATGGAATATGCAACATTTTGCGTCTATCTCAACTAAAAGAGCATTATATTCGAGCCAAGGCAAATATCTTCTTTAAATCACATGTACAGTATATTGCATCAGTATAGGTAAATGATGAGGCCAAAAAAGTCTGAAAGAAAAAATCGATCCACAAAGAATAAACATAACAGGAGGTTGTCTCCATCCAGTGAAAATAGAAATAAAATGGGAGGGAGAGTACTTGATCTCAGTACTGCTCCATGTCGCACTCGGGCGGCACCGGGACTGTGCTGGCGGGCTTCCTGGCGGACTCGCAGTAGTCGTAGATGGTGTAGCCGAGCTGGAGGGCCTTGAGCTGGCGCAGCTCCGGCTTGCTAAGCTGGCAGGGCTCCGGCGCGGCGTACTTGGACGCGGCGCAGGTGGCGGCGCAGGCGGCGTCGTCGGCGCCGGGGAGGCACTCGCAGACGTCGAGGTTGAGGTCGCGGTACTCAGCGACGAAGGGCTGCAGGGTCCAGTTGGTCTTGACGCGGCCGCCCTGCGTGGCCCAGTCGTCGGCGTTCCAGATGGTGGAGAATGCGTACATCTGCCGCTTGGTCGGGAAGGGCACGCCCTTGCTCTCGTAGTTGCGGAACACACGGATCGGGAAGCTGTCCACGTACCACCTGCATGCATGGGAGAGTCGATCTATCAATCTCAGCCGTTGATTGATCACATGATCACAGACGCTCTACAGGATCATGGTCTCATGGATGTTCTGATAAGCTTACACTATCATGCAGGGGTTCCATAAGATGGTGTAGTTGTGGTAGTCTGTGGTGGGGTCGAACCAGGGCCTGAACTGCATCTCCTTGGCACCCACGCCGTCGGCGAACACGTTGGTGTGGATGGTGTAGGGATTGCCCGACGAGTTGCCCAGGAACTCGAAGTCGATCTCGTCGTGATCCTCGCCCGTCGACGACGTCTGCACATTGTAATGTCTTCATCAATCATTTTTTGTTTTCGAAAATGCATCATAAATCAAGAGATCCCTAAATCAATTAAGCATGTACTGTGCTTGCATATATGCATGGCTGAAAAAAAAGAACTAATTGGCATCGTCAGAAGGAGGAGTAGCTGAGTAGTTGGGCTCCACATACGTAGTAGGTGGTGACGGTGCCGGCCGAATCGCCCTTGACCAGCATGATCCTGGTGGAGACGCTGCCGTAGATGAACGACTTCAGGGTCTTGAGGGCAGAGCCTGATCGAATTCGCAAACCCAGAGAGCAGTGTCACTCATAGATCATGGCATCAAACCGCATTTGATGTGTGCACCCAAGAGACATATAGATCGATATGTTACCTGATGTGTTGCTGACGAGGGAGAGCGTCAGATGTTCCCCTGCCTCCGTAAACTTGGCGTTCTCCGGCCTCCATGTGATGTTACACTGGTCCAAGAAGTTCGCGCCGACGAGCCCAACTCCATCACGGCCACCAAGGCCACGGCGGCGAGGAGAGCCTTCATGGGGCTCACCATCTCCTTCCTCCGGCCGCGTGGAAATTGATCGATATGTATGTGTGCGTGGACTTGGTGGTAGGGAAATCAGAGGGTACTTCCAGCTTATATAAGATGTTGAGAACTGGTTTATTCAGGTTGGATTTGGGGCTTGTTGGTACGCATGTAGACCACGAAGAATTTTTTTGTTTATAGTACAGATCCAAAGAATTTATGCCAGCTTGTTCGACGTCTATGAATGATTTGACTAATGGAATCTTCCGCTTAGTCTGACCGATGGTTCTTGCCAAAGGGTTAGTAGTGCTTCCCATGAACAATGTTGTTCGTCGACAGGCCAGCAGGCGGCGACTACTGCTACTATAGTGCTCTCCATCACCTCCGGCATGCGTATGTGACACCTGGTCAATGCCCATCGGTGTTCGCCATCTGTCAGGCATGGAAACCTTTGGCTGCAGATACTACTGCTTCAATACTTCATTAACTATGTTTCGCAAAAAAAAAAATACTTCATTAACTATAACTAAGATTGCCGCACTTGAATTAATCCTACAGGTTTATTCGATTGAGATTAGGCAGGAAAACCTTTTAAATTAGAGACGTAGCCTGTACGTTGGTTTGAAGTTCCTTGTCCGGCAATTTTATCAACAAATGTCCAGCATTATGCTTGGTCAAATATACAACTAGGCAGGCCTTCCAAAGCCCTAAACCTCCCAGAAAACTAATTAGTTTGACTTCAAAAATATGAAGTGAAATTTGATCATGATAACCTTAACATTCGCAAAAAAAAACCTTAACAGGGAGCAGCAGTGGTGTGGCATGGCGGAGAAGCGGCGCACACATGGAATGCGGCAGCCTGTAGTCTGGTCCAGATTCAGTGGTCGGCTGGCGGCTCCTTCGGTGGCCCTACTTTTTATTTTTGACAAATGGAAGAAGGCCTACTTAACTGCAGGTTAAGCGAAATAATCCGGCTCGGCCTCCACTGGAGATGTCTGCGCAGGGGCTTGCAAACGGTCCCAAGTGTGGGCTTGGCCTCACCGATGTCCTAGTGGACGATGACGGCTTATGCAGGCATGGTTATCGGTCCCGTGTTTACTTGTGAGAAGCTAGCCTTGGTGCATATTACTCCTGATGTGAGTTCATGGTGTGCGCATGTCAATCTTGGTGTGTGCGCGTGTCAATATTGGTTTGCGCCGGGGAGTGATTGGTGGGCCGACGCGACGGTGGGGTGGAGGAGCACCCATCGAGACGAACGAGGAGCGGAGAAGATGATGAAGTAGGGTTTTGAGCGGTAAAGGGAGTGGTGAGTTGTGTTGAACGTCCCGTCCCCCGCACTTTTCAACGTATGTGACACAGAGCCACTCACTAGAGCCGTTCTCAATCGGTCACCGTTTTGGATGCTTTAAATTTTATGCTATGTAGATGCGGGGTGCGGTCTAACAACTAAACATATGCCTAATTGGGAAAGTCAAATTCTGCATGAAGTTCTTGCTAACAACCAAACACACAGTATAAAATCGTGGAAGCAGAAGGTCACCGGCTCGGCGGAATAGCCGGAAACGAGCCCACTGAGCAAAAATAAAGCCCAGCTTGTTGACCCATCTAAAAATTACTAGGCCTACTAACGGAGTGGATTCGTGAACTTGGACTCAAACCAGTACTGTGTGAAGAAAAAAAAAGCAGCAGGAAGCATTTTTTTCGCGAAACACAGTATAAACGAAGACGCTCACATACATGTACACGCTCACGCTTATGAACCACAATTTCGGCTCAATCCGCAGCCAGATAACGAACGCCAAAATCGTTGTTGTCTTTCGTCGTATGTGCACACATTTAAATGCACACGTGTTCTCAGGCGTGCACGCCCAATGCGTGAGCGGTGCGGGTACAGTATACCTGTACAAAAATACGTGCACAGTACACCAGCTGAACTGGAAACATTGGCTTCTACGATCCTCTTCGGTACGCTTCAATTTCTGCATGCGTGTTTATGTGCAGAAGTAGAGATACCAAGGTGGAATTGTGAATACATGTAGTTTTTGGAAGTTTAGTACTCAATCCATTTTAAATTAGATTACTTCCATTTATGCACATGTGAAATGTATTTATATATGTACACAAATGAAAATTATCTAATTTAAAACGGAGGGAGTAGGATGGTGCCCACAAACTATCAGAGTTGAACACGCCAAGTTTAACAGCTAGGCGTCTCGTGAAGGACGATTTGAGTGGGAGATAATGTTCCCTTCGACATAGACATATATGCAGTGATTTCATCAATATCAAAACTTGATCTACTGAGTTAATATTCTAGAGGTGATCATAGATATAGTTATACTATGTGCATTCATGCATGGGGGTGACGTTATAAGTTTATATGTGGGCGTCTATGTTATATTCTTTTTACTCCCTTCATTACAAAATAACTGTTTTAGATTTTTTGGAAAATCAAAGACATTTATTTTGATACGGAGGGAGTATTAAAAGACGAACACATAAGTGTTGTATGCACTCTATTTTATTCGTACATGTCATCATCTTGTAGCTGACCACACGTACAAGGCATGCATGCGTTGATTGCACGCGCACGCACGCAAGCTGGAGCCTGGTTTTGCTTGGACACCGAACCAACAAAAGCTAGCTACTCCTACTTGAGAGAGAGTCAGGCAGATTACAAGCAGTCATGCAGATGTTGTTCACGAACAATTCAGAAACATGGCCGGTACAGGGAGAGGCAGCAATGGCTGATCGATGATGCCTAAGCTTTTCCCTGCCATCATACAGGAAGTGCACAGTGCAAATTTCTTCAGGACTATAGCAACAGACATAAAAGCGGCAGTAGACAGGCGGATCCAGGACCAGGCCAAAGGCGAACGGGCCGGAGTGCGATGACCCTAGCTGGGCGACACCGCATGCATGCACCCACAGGCAGTTGTGGATCGAGGAATCAGAACAAATTGAATTTCTTCTATCCAACAAGACGACTCCAGTAACCACACCCCGATGCTGTATATAGGGGAGGATATCATTCCCAGCCTAGAGATAATCAATCTCTTAATTTATCACCACTTTTCCTCCCGCGTCCATCAAGTTCACAATTAGGCCGATGGCAGTGCTATGGCGCCGCTCTCCCTCCTAAGTGCATCGTACTTGCTTGAGTCGTCAGGAGGTGAAGCGGCGTGGAATCTACCACGTCCACAACTGTGTGGTGTCGATGATGGATGTTGGGAGGTGAAGCGGGGTGGATCTACCACGTCGACAACTGCGGGGTCTCGGTGATACGACGTCAGATGGTTGACGCGTGTAGGCCGATGGTGTTGTTTAGCATAGTGGCGGCGTCGACGTATAACCTCACAAGGTTAATGCTTTGATCTGTGTCATGAAGCTGGGTCGGCGGAAGACGGCAGCAACGGCTTCTGAAACGTCTCCATGCGGTCTGTTGTAGTGTTTGAGCTCCCGTCTCGCCATTTGACAGCTTCGTGAAGTCTTCAGGTTTAGATGATGTGTGCGTAGGTTCGAGGTCAGGCACACGGCTCCGATCATGGACAACCCTTCATTAAGATCGTAGGTGTCGCCGGAAATGTCGCCTCAGATTTTTTTTGAACAACGTGGTTTCGAGTTGATTGATTATTTGTGACGATTTGTGAAATGATGTAATAAACAAATATGTTTTTTCAAAAGGGTAGCCCGACCTCTGCATATGTGTGCATAATTTTGATGCAGATGCCAAGGATTCAAACCTCCATTTCAGGAGAAAAATCAAGTTCATAATTAGGCCGATAGCAACATGCATGCGAGAAGCATGACCAGAAGAAGCAGCGGATCAAGCAAAGGCAAAGCCCATACAGGAGGCATAAGCATCGATCTTACACCCACCTATCCAAATATCAAGCTGCACCTTATGGAACCTTTTATTTTATTTTCTTTAGATTTGGAATGGGACATGAAAGAGGTAAGTATCTAATATTCCAGTGCACCATATAATCCATCACATGCCCACTACCAAACCACAAAACTGCTAGAATAAAAATAGCATCATGACCTCTGAAAGAGTTCCATAAGCAGGAGAACGCTTCCTCTTACTAAGAGGAAGCCCTGTAACTGTGCAACAGAAAAGAAAACAAAAGCCTAAATTCACGGCAATCTCAATGCTTTTGCTTCTGCTCCACCTTCGTTTCTTTCATGATGGATGAAACGAATGATTGCGAGGAAGCCTCTTCCACCTTTAGATGGACGACAGTATCATGGAACCAGGAAAAGCATAACCCAATGGGAAGGAAGCACTGATTGAATTCAAGGCCACTATCTGGAAATAGGGTTTCGCAGTTGCATCACCTTGAAGTGTATATATAGAGATAGAAGGGGAAAAGACCACACGCCAAAAGGAATCTGGGCACCCTATTAACTGTTTCGTTGGGTTTTGGGATGTAACTGAAGGAAGCAACTGCAGTAACCCTGGAGCAGAAAAGGATGAAGATCATGACAGCCTGATGTGATCTTCTAACTACCAGAATCATCAACACATGACGGTGCACAGGTACCACAGTAATATGGCCCTTGGAGCACCCACAAGGGTGTCTCAGAGATCATCACAGATGAAATGAAAACAAATGTTTTTATGACAAGCCAAACACAGACAGTTGCAAGAAAAAACCAGAAACACAAATAGAGCTCGCAACACACAGCACACCAATTTACAGCAGGAGCTACAACACACGGTCGAAGTAGAGTAGTAGTACATAGATATACGTTGACCTACACAACTTTACGTTTCCAACCTAAAATACTTGTTCAAAACGACCATATCAGAAAATTATGAAGAGAATACACATAGGTACATAAGAAATCCCTCTCACACAAGAAGTCCATCACCCTCGTATGATGCGATCGGAAAGAACATAGCGGGTTCATCATGTTCCACTATTTCTGATTTTTGCTCTTTTCGGCGGCTCTCGGAGCTGAAAAGTGCAAGTATTTTCTCACATTACATGTCTAGATTAAACACAAATAAATAGTCATAGTAATTACAAGAACAATGCTTCCTTATATAAGGAGACTCTAGGTTAGATCCATTAAGAAGCAGAGGTATGCAGGTCCCGCCATTAACAGAACCGACCATGCAAATTTATCCTTCTGGTAGTGTATATAGAATAAAGCGCGTCATTAACAGAACAGACCAAGCAAATTTATCCTTCTGGTAGTATATATAGAATAAAGCGTGCAGTGGTGAGGAACTAGAAGCAGTAGATTCTCTGCTAGCCCTCAACAGGAAAACGCATGAACAAAAGTAACGGCTTCATATATTCTACCTAATATATTATCAGTACTTACCAAGGCCCACTGCATCTGACCCCTTCATGATCCTCATCCGCCTACAGCTGTCTATGAACATTCTGCAATACAACAAAATGAATATTTTAAGCAGTCAGCTGCCTTGTATGGACAAGATGAATCCTGGATCAGGTCAAGAGCTCATTGGAATTGCAAAAAAATCTCGGTGGGACAGGCAATGGAATGATATGCCAGACTTATCAGGAAAATAAACTAAACCACCATGGCTGGATGAAGCCAAGAACTCACTCTAACATCCAACATTCTTCAGAATCTTTTACCACAAAACATGCAACCTTCCATTTATATCTAGGACAGTAATTCATATGCTCAGAAGAAATGAAAAACAAATCTGTACTAGAAGGGAGATATGACTTGTCAGTAACCATTAAAATTGTTAGGCACAAATGAAACTCATCAGCAATTCAAGTAGTAAATCAAATATATCATTGCATTTAACTTTGCAACTAGAAGAATATTACCCTATCAAACTATACATTTTCCAAAAAAAAAAAAAAACAGGAGGGTGAATATATGGGATATAGAAAGTTGAAAAATCTTGCTAATTATATAGTTGCAAATACAATTGAAAAGCATCAATATTGTTGCAGATTCTATATTCCTATTACATAATTTAATGAGTATAAGCATTAATCAATACTCACCGCCATGGAACATCACCAACAAGCATCCAATCACCATCCTTGTCCTCATAAGTGAGCACAAGTTCAGCCCCGCTTTTAAGATCCATCAGTCGGCAGTCAGATAAGCCATCTCGTCCAGATTTCCCATTCGATTCACCATGACCTGCAGGAACGAGGAACACACAGTATGCAAGTAAAGCCCTCTCAAAGAACATTTGCAGCAGAGTCAAACGGAAACTAGCATTCATGGAGACACGTCTCTAGAAGAGAAGTCCAAGTAAGGCTTGTAATGACATGGATTAACATTTGACAGTAGGGAAATATTCTTATTACCATGCGAACTCATGCAGGAACTCATTTCTATAAATCTCATAGGAAAAATCAAGGGTATTTCTTCGGATGCAGTCAGCACAAACCATGTTATGTAATCCTGAGGACTAACAATTCAGAAAATGAGACCTTAAAATTAAGCATGCACAATACCTGGTCCTTAATCTTTATAAACTGAAGCAACGGGTAATACTAAAACTAGAGACACTAAAATGCCAAATCTTAAAATTTATAGAACCATAATAAGTAAGAAAATGTATGCTAAGGAGAGTAAAATTACATCTATGCGATAAAGAACTGAAAGAAAAATGCATAGGAATTAAGACGTACTAATTTAACAAATAACTATGCATATAATATCACACTACATCAAAGAGCCTCTTTTGGTATCCCAAGCCACAAAAGATTCAAAAAAAGATAAGGCGTGAAACAAGAGCCCACCAACAGTAAAGTAGCTGAACTTCTTCTCCAGCTCCAGAGAGAGGTCCTTGTAGTTCTTGTACATCTTAAGATCCACCTTCCTTAGGTAAGGCGCACCATCCATGCTAACCTTGACATATAGGCACCCTGGCACGGGTGCCTGCTTTGTGTCGACGTCGTCTTTGCTTCTCGGAGCAGATAGGTTTGTCGCCATGGTGTTTTTTCTGTAACTGCGGATTGGTGGCCATCCTACCACCTGTGCCCTGTTACAGACATTGTAGCAATCAAACAGACATCCCAAAAATTAAGGTAGCTTTAGTATCCATCAAAAAAAAAAGTTGCTGCAGTAGCCACACAAAGGACTGAAAATCACAACAGAAACAGAAACAGAAACTGAGCCGCAGCCACAAGGAGCTGCTGGATTATCATCTTGCAAGCACTGAGTAGGTAGAATTAGGAATGCTTGAGCTGATGAACAAGGGGAATAAATCCTATTGTAAATCGGTGCACCGGCTAGCTAACTTACAGCAGAGATTATGGGAAGTTGGCATCACGCAAGTGGAGACCAGACACACAAAAGTTATTTCTTGTCCACAGCCCAAACAAGGACGGGCACAAGAAGAAATCTTCTTCAGCTTTTTCAGAACAAAGACAGGTTATCTTTCTCTTATTTAGGTTCTGCTCATTAGGAGATTTTTTTTTTGAACTCATTAGGAGATCTTTTGTATATGAATTGCAACTATGACACTATATGCTAAAATTAAAAAGGAGAATAATGATAATTAGGACACTGATTTTTTTCAATCACAAGGATGAAAAATTCAACAAAAAGGCTACAATCAAAACATATATACTGTACAAATAAGGCCAATTTTATTTCCACCATAAAGGCCAGAAAGAACACCCAATGTATATTGAAGCATTTCACACAAAAGAACTTCTCGAAATTAGATTCAGCAAAATCATTAAAAATCCTAAAAGAGACCCAAGGCTGCTCGGAAGAAACTCCTACAACAAACATCACGAAGTTATTTAAGTAATTGTAAACGCAGGAAAATAAATCCACCTACTTCGCTGCCGGCGCCTGCGCCTTCTTCTTCTCGTCCTCTTCCTCCTCCTCCTCCGCCACCGCCTTGCCTCCCGCTGCGCCGGAGAACCCACGTTTCGCCCCGCCCTTGGAAAGAAGCTCAAGCGTCAACGGCGCCCCGTCGCCGCTCCACCGCCATCTGCTGCAGCATCCTCCGTCCCCGGAAGCCCCAGGCGCAACTCCGTGGCTGCCGCCGCCGCTGGCGACAGCCCGATGTAGTCCCGCTCCTGTGGCGGCGCCATGCCTAGCACAATCAGACGGGCATTACAGCACCACGTGCTGGGAGATCTTGGCTCTTGATAGGCTTGTCGAACGGACGAGCAGAGCTGGGTTTGAGGTTTCTTGGCTCTGTGCGGGATGGCTTCTGTTGATTGCCGCAGCGCTTGTGGGGAAGAGGAAGGGGAGAGTGAACGAGGAAATGGGGTTTAATGGTGTGTGTTTGCGAGGAGGTCCTTCCTTTGTTTCGTAATTAAACCTATGGTACGGTCTTAGTTTATGCTTTTGTTTTGTCTTTTTCATTGTTTTAGGTGAATTTTGTCCTTTCTTTTGGTTGGTGTGGCAGTGCAAGAATCAAGAATCTGGTGTCAATTATTTTTTAGGGTCACTTTCATTTTAGGACACCCTTAATTCAAAGAATCCATATATAGGTCTTTAAGATGACTCTAATTTTTGGGAACTATGCTTTTAGAATCTTTAGGAACTAGGTGGGTTGCTTGATTTGTAGGATTTATTTGCACTAGATTTCATAGTAAAATTCTCATTTATCCCAATGTTTTGAAAAGAGCATCATTCCATTCATGTATTATTTGAGATGCCATGGCACTCTAACCTTATGATTTTTCTATTCATGCCTTTTGGTAATCCTGCAAATAAAACATAAATGTGTAGGGCGCTTGATCTATCTTCTTGATCCTCTTTTAATCAAAAACCTTATGCTCCATGCGCGTGATCAGAGAAACAAGCGATCCATGAGAAATATCGCAATGTCCCTACCTCATATCATTACCCTACCATGTCCTCTCTTTTGTTTTTTCACCCATTGTCGTCGGCCTCTTCCCTCCACTACATTACTCTTCTTTTTCCAACTTCTATAGGTATTGTCCTAAAGTATGTATTTGCCTCCTTGTACAACAATACTCGTTGATGTTTGTTTATCAGGTTTTATTTGAGTGTGTTGTCTCCTTTGTCATTATCTCCTCACTACAGGCGCCAACATTAAAACCTCAACCGCTACAATTGGCTATCGAAGACAGATACCGTCCACAACTAGTCCCAAAAGAACAACCGTATCAAATAGGCGAGGAAGAAGCCGGCCCAACCCTCCAACTCCGTTGATACGATGTTCCACAATGATTCTAACTGTGCTCGATCGAATGCCAGAGTGCCTATTTTTTCTTCTAAATAAGGATTAAATAAAGCTACTGTATTATTTATCATCATTGCTTACAAACCAGAGCTTACTGAATGTAGTGAAACTATAAAACAATCTGATTTTTACAAGTATACCATATGTCCTTATGCATTAGTGAACGGAAGTTACTATCCACTTCATAAAAATGGTATTTAGAATTTTGAACTTGTGTTAAAACTACAATTTGCTTGAAGCCAACAAGAATTTGGTTGACACTTTTCGTATGCAAAATATACACTTTGATCCTACTATCGTATTGAGAAATGCAAGTGGGTCCTACGTACTTATTGAGTTTACTTTTGTTGGTATATATAATTTCAACCATGAGTTCACTTTAATCTCATCAAAATCAACATAAAATCGTTGGATTATGTCGATGCATAGAGGAGCTACTTTTTGTGTTCAGAATTCAGATGTAAGTGGGACTATAAATTCCGTTTGAGACTTTGCCGTCAGGTGTGGCTGAATCAAATTGTGTAACTGATGTTCGAACTTGCGATTCCAAATCACGGGGAAGCAAAACACTCATGTTTATCGAATTCAATTTCGATTCTTCAGTGCCTGGACCGAAGCATAATTACGGATTATAGCATCAACCATCAATGTAAACGTTGTCCAACTGGCTCCTCGTTTCGCTTGAGGACAGAATCGCGGGCGCGCGGTAGCTAGCTTGCCGTTGACTTAAAAGCTCCTGGGCCGGACGGTCTGCACGCAGTTTTTTACAAAAGATATTGGGCTATGCTTGGAGATGATCTAACAAGAGAAGTGCTACAAGCTGTGAACTCAGGTGCCATTCCGGATGGCTGGAATGATACAGTTGTGGTGCTAATCCCAAAAGTGGAGAATGCGGAGAAAATATCACAATTTCGCCCAATTAGTCTATGCAATGTGGTATATAAAGTCATCTCAAAGATGTTGGCAAATAGGCTGAAACTTATTCTCCCAGAAATTATTAGCCAACACCAAAGTGCCTTTGTGCCAGGACGTCTAATCACTGACAATATCCTCATAGCATATGAGAGTATCCATACGATAAAGAAGAAGCAAGGAAAGTCAGGACTTTGTGCAATTAAACTTGATATGCATAAGGCATATGACAGAGTTGAGTGGTGTTTTCTGGAAAAGATGATGACTAGATTGGGCTTTGATCTGGGTGAAAATGATTATGGCATGTGTTACTTCTGTCCGTTATCGAATTCTCTTCAATTCAAACGAGACAGATATGTTCACACCCACGAGAGGCATTCGGCAAGGTGACCTGCTGTCACCATATCTTTTCTTAATCTGTGCAGAAGGCCTCTCAAGCCTTCTTTCACATGCCGAGATGACCAATGCTATGAATGCGGTAAAAGTGTGCTGATGCGTGTAAAGTCACACGTCCGTTGGGAACCCCAAGAGGAAGGTATGATGAGTGCAGCAGCAAGTTTTCCCTCAGTATGAAACCAAGGTTATCGAACCAGTAGGAGATCGAAGTTGCTTCGAAGGTGTCAACGGCGTCAGAAAAAGTGTTCTGGAGCGTAGTTGACGGGAATGTAAGACTTCCAGAACGGCGCCAGAAAAAGTGTGGTGATGAAGGGGAGGTCTGACTCGTCGACTTTAAACCTGCACACAACAATCAAACTACTTTGCCCCAACGAAACAGTGAGGGTGTCAATCTCACCGGCTTGCTGAAAACAAAGGATTAGACGTATAGTGTGGAAAATGATGTTTGCTTGCAGAGAATGTAAAAGAACAATGATTGCAGTAGGTTGTATTTCAGATGTAAAAGAATGGACCGGGGTCCACAGTTCACTAGTGGTGTCTCTCCATAATAAAATACTAACATGCTGGGTAAACAAATTACAGTTGGGCAATTGACAAATAGAGAGGGCATAACAATGCACATACATGTCATGATGATCACTATGAGATTTACTTGGGCATTACGACAAAGTACAAAGACCGCCATCCAGCATGCATCTGTGTCTAAATAGTCCACCTTCATGTTAGCATCCGCACCCCTTCCAGTATTAAGTTGCAAGCAACAGACAATTACATTAAGTATGGTGCATAATGTAAACAACACTAATATCTTTAGACAAAGCATTGCTGTTTTACCCCTAGTAGCAACAGCACATCCACAACCTTAGAACTTTCTGTCACTGTCCCATATTAAATGGAGGCATGAACCCACTATCTAGCATAAATACTCCCTCTTGGATTTACAAGCATAAACTTGGCCAAAGCCTACACTAATAACGGAGAGCATGCAAGATCATAAACAACACATATATGATAGATCAATAATCAACTTGACATAGTATTCAATATCCATCGGATCCCAACAAACACAACATATAGCATTATAATAAGATGATCTTGATCATGATAGGCAGCTCACAAGATCTAAACATGATGGCACAAAAGGATAAGACAACCATCTAGCTACTGCTATGGACCCGTAGTCCAGGGATGAACTACTCACGCATCACTCCGGAGACAGGCATGGCGATGTAGAGCCCTCCGGTGATGATTCCCCTCTCCGGCAGGGTGCCGGAGGAGAACTTCTGAACCCCCCGAGTTAGGGTTGACGGCGGCGGCGACAGAGGATGTTTTCTGGAATAATGGCTCGGTGTTTTAGGGTTTTCACGTCGGGAGGAATAAATAGGCGAAGGGGCGACGTCGGTGGAGGCGCGGGGCCCGCTCCCCATAGGGTGGCGCGGCAGGGGGCCAACCCGCGCCGCCATGTGGGGAGGGCGCCCTGCTGCCCCCCTTCGTCGCTCCTTCGGACTTCTGGAACGTGTCGGGAAAAATAGGCATCTGGGATTTTGTTTCGTCCAATTCCGAGAATATTTCCAGAACTGCTTTTCTGAAACCAAAAACAGCAGAAAACAGGAACTGGCACTGTGGCATCTTGTTAATAGGTTAGTTCCAGAAAATGCATAAAAATGCTATGAAGTGTGAATAAAACATGTAGCTATTGGTATAAAACTAGTATGGAACATAAGAAATTATAGATACGTTGGAGACGTATCAAGCATCCCCAAGCTTAGTTCTACTCGTCCTCGAGTAGGTAAACGATAACAACAATAATTTCTGAAGTGACATGCTACCAACATAATCTTGATCAATAATATTGTAAAGCATATGAGCTGAGATCAAATCATTCAAAGCAAAAGTTTATAATGATATAAAAGACTACAAAACAAGTTAGTTAAACAAGCTAAAAGTTTTCATGAATGATTGCTTTAAAGACATGAAACCGTACAAGGTTCATTAAAGATGTGTTAAGTATCCAATGTAGGAGTTCTATCCTTCAATTCCAAGCATCAAGTAATCTTTCACAACAAAGGAGGATTCAGCCAAGTAAAAATAAACATGAACATCATGAATCAACTGTTTCGAAGTCTACTCAACCGGTGAGCGTAAGCATTTGGTTTTGGCACCAGAATGTTATGGCTAAGAGAACATTGATGGGGGTTTGGAAGGCCAAAGGAAGAAAGTTTCACAAAGCTATAAGTGATCATTAGACAAGAAGAAGTCTTATAATCGAAGCTATGTAAGGAGTAGTGATTGCCATGCAACAGATGCACATAGAGCTATATGTGTATGAAAGCTCTCCAATGGAACTAGTGGGGGTGCATCCAACTTGGTTGCTCATGAAGACCTAGAGCATTTTGAGGAAGCTCATCATTGGAATATACAACCCAATTTCTATAGTGTAAATTCCCCACATAGTTATACTAGTAAACATGAAAACTCTCACATGGAATATTCTACTATATATAACAGCTCGCAGAAACCGCTGCGTTTCCGGCCCTCCACGTCGCGGACTTCCCCTGGCCGTCCGATCCACGCGACGGACGGCCCAATTGAACCACGTCGCCCCCCGCGGACGCGCACTTTAGCTAGGTGATTTTCTTCCAATGCCGTGCTGCCACGCGTCCCGGTACCCGGCCGGTCACTCCGTCTCCAGCCGGTGACACCCCCTCGCACGATTTTTTACGTACAATTTTGCGGAAACCCCCCCGCAGAAGGACCTACACGCAAAATGAGAAAATTCCAGGAACTTCCATGCAAAATCGCCGGAGAACTCCCCCTCCCTCTCTCTCTCCTCGCGCGGCTCCGCAGGTCGCCGCCGGCATCGATGCGGCGCGCCGCCGCCACGGACATCGCCGTCCAAATCGACGGGCACGGAGAAGTGGGCCGTCGCCTCCTCCGCCTCCTCCCCAAGAGCCGCGTCCTGGGGCGGCCCGTGCGCATCGGAATGGCCGCCGCCGTGCCGCGGCGCGTCCGCCGCGCCCGACGCTCGCCGGCGCCGCTCCGGCTACCAATAAGGGGCGGCGCCGCCACTCCTGGGCCTCCCGCCTCCGTGCGCATCCAGCGCGGTGCAGGGCGCGGCCTACCTCACCGTCGTTCGACGGCGCCGCCGTGCTCGCCGCCGCGGCAGGCCCAGCCTAGGGCACCCGATGCGGCCAGGTTGACCACTGTGACGTCAACACGACGTCACAGTGGGCCCACCCTGTCAGAATTTTCCAATTTTTTCAAAAAATAAAAAAAATCCCAGACGAAAAAATAAAAAATAGACCAAACAAAAAAATGTCCACATTTTTTTTGAAATAATTCTAAAATATGATTTCGAAATAATTCCAAATAATGCAACCCAATAATTTAAAAAAATGTCCACATTTTTTTTGAAATTATTCTAAAATATGATTCCGAAATAATTTCAAATAATGCAACCCAATAATTTAAAAAAATGTCCACAATTTTTTGGGAAAATAGACCAAACTATCCATAAGATTTTGAAATAATTCTAAATAATGCAAACCAACAATTTTAAACATGTTCATAGAAAAAAATGACAAATATGTCAACGCGACGTCAGCGCGGGCCCATGTTGACAGGTTTTTTTGGGGAAAAACCGAAAATTCGGGGAAAAAATGCGTCGACCCTGCTAATTTATATACACTTATGAAAAAAAACAATGTTAAAAAATCAGAAAATTTAAGACTATCCACAAGAAAAAAATGGAATTATGACAACACATTCGCGACATGCAAATTTGCATACTTTTAAGATTTAAATACCTTTAAAACCTAACCATTTTACATACGTAGAAAAAAATCAAATCCAAATAACTTGCCAATTTGACCAATATTAAAAATCTAGACAATCTTTCAGCCATGAACCTGCTTTCGAATCCGTTAGCTTCCAAATATTCAAAAGAAAAAAAATTCATGCTTAAGTTTGACCCATAGGAGATTTGAATGTTAGTTTCCCCAAATTTAAATTCTTTACGCTGCGGTTTCCACGAACACTACAGATAGATCGTCACCACAAAATCTAAGCATTTAATAAATGTAAAAACAATTCAAATACAAATACAATAGCTCCCCAATTTGACCATTTCAAAAATTTGAACAACTTCTCAACCTAAACAATTTTTGAATTCCAACAATTTTACGATCGAACAATTTAAAATTTAGCCCACGGGCGCGGCAGAAGCCGCGCTTAGTCCCCTAGTAGGTGCTTAAACATGAGCACAAATGATGACTATGAATAATGCAGGTGCTTCAACATGAGCACAAGTGTGGATAAAGGATAGTAATGTTGCCCCCTTTTTCTTTATTCCTTTTTTTTTTTTTTTTCTTTTTTTTTTTTTTCTGTTTCTCTTTTCGATGGCCTGCATGGCTCTTTTCACTTTCAGGGGCAACACTCTAATATGACAATACACTTTTTGTTACAAATAACTCACAACGAACTAAAACATGATGTATGAAACTGTATGCCTCTGCCAGTGTAGCAGGATATGCAATGATCTAGCGTAACATGGGTAAACCGCACATCACCTGTATAGAATCATACAAAGCAATATGTATATGATGAATGACAGCAAGTCATGTAATGTAAGATGGAAGTTGCATGGCAATATATCTCGGAACAGCTATGGAAATGTTGTAGTAGGTAGGTATGGTGGCTGTTTTGAGAAAGATGTATGGGTTTATGTGTAGGAGAACAAGAGAAAGTTCTCCCACGGGTTTGGATGTACTGGCAAAGTATGCACAACTCTCAATGTGAGCAGAAGGCAATGCACAATACCGAAAAGGCTAGCAAATATGGATGGTGGAAGTGCCAAAAACCGTAGCTCAACATTGGTAAAAAAGAACTCACAATCTTATTGCAAACATCTAGCAGGTTCAACATTAATAACATGATTAATGTTTACTCTAAGAAGGGCCGTTCACGGCGGTACAAGTACCCTGTTAGATCCCTCGACTTTCAGCACAACTTAGTTATTACGAATCACTTTTAGACATGGAAAGCTATCAAGTCCAACTACACCTTCAACAATTTAAATAGAGTTTGTAGTACTGTACAAGCTTAAAGACAACTATCCACTAATAATTTTAACTTAATTAACCAGCAAGCTTTACCATCTAAATACCTCAAAACATTTGCAAAGAATCAAGTCATCAAAGTTCAATGATCTACAAGACTATGCAAGTTATTACTATACCACTACCACGTGCAGCATTTTCTGAAGCAACACATCAACCAAGCAACTAAACAAGAACTCTTCAAAGGATTTACAAATGAAACAAGAGAGTACTACTCCTCAAGAATTAACAGATCTAAAAGATATGCATGAAAAACAGGAGCTAAAAGCATAGCAGTAGCTAGATAAGAATACTCAAAAGATATAAGTGAAGAATATGAGTATTCGCATGAAAAAGCGGAGCGTGTCTCTCTCCCACACAAGAATGTTAGGATCCAACTTTATTCAGAAAAATAAAAACAACAAACAAAAATAAAAGCACACAGACGCTCCAAGTAAAATACATAAAATGTGGAAGAATTAAAATATAGTTTCACTAGAGATGACCTGATAAATTGTTGATGAATAAAGGGATGCCTTGGGCATCCCCAAGCTTAGATGCTTGAGTCTTCTTGAATATTGCAGGGATGACCCACGGGGGCATCCCCAAGCTTAGGCTTTTCACTCTTCTTGATCACATCATATCATCCTTCTCTCTTGCTCCTTGAAAATTTCTGCCACACCAAACTCAGGTAACTCGTTAGAGGGTTAGTGCATAATCAAAAATTCTCATATTCTACTGTGACAGAATCATTACCAAAGCTTCTGGACATTACTTACAGCCACTGATGTTTAATGGAGAAAAGAAATCCAATCAAACATAGTAAAAGAGGCAATGCAAAATGAAAGGCAGAATCTGTCAAAAACAGAACAGTCTGGAAAGACGAATTGTTTCGAGACACTTAACTTGCTCATATGGAAGAAGCCTAAACTAATGAAAGTTGCGTACATATATAAGGATCATGTGTGATTTTTTTCAGAATTTTTAGAATTTTCTGTAGCGTATACAGCTCAAAACGGTGGACAGCAAAAATCTATCACTGTGCAGAAATCCAATTTTAGCAACAACTTTCAACTAGAGACTTTACTTGGCACAACAATGCAATAAAATAAAGATACAAAGGAGTTGCTACAGAAATAAACAGCACCTTGACTCAAAATAAAATAAAATGACAGAAAATAAAAAGATGGGTTATCTCCCACAAGCGTTTTTTTAAAGCCTTTTAGCTAGGCATAGTGATTTTTATGATACTCACATAAAGATGAGAGTTGAAACATAAAAGAGAGCATCAAGAAGCATATATAAAACATGTTTAAATCTAACACTCTTCCTATGTATAGGAGCCTTGTAAGAAAACAAGTCAATCAAGAACAAAGTGACTAGCATAGGAAGGCAAAACAAGTGTAACTTCAAAAAATTTAACATAAAGAGAGGAGACTTAATATTATTGAGATATATGAAACCGTGTCTCCCTCTCATAAGGACCAGTAGGTCTTAAAGTACCCAGCAAATAAAAGCAAATCAAGAGAAAGCTCAAAACCTACGTCATAAAGAGAAGAAATTTAGTAACATGAAGATTTCTATAACCATATTTTCCTCTCTCAAAATAATTTTCAGTGGCATCATGAATAAACTCAACAATATAGCTATCACATAAAGCATTCTTACCATGATCCACAAGCATAAAAGTATCATCACTCTCCACATAAGCATAAGCAGTTTCATTAGTAATAGTGGGAGTACAAGTATCACATCCATCATTGTAATCATCATAAATTACAGGCATGGTATAATCATTATCAACTTTATCATCAATAGTAGATAGAACTAGAATACCACAATCATTATAATCATCATAAATTGGAGATAAAGTATCATCAAAGAAAATGTTCTCCTCAAAGTTTGGGGGACTAAAAATATCATAATCATCAAAACCAGCTTCCCCAAGGTTAGACTTTTCCATAGCATTAGCAATAATGGTGTTCAAAGACTTCATGCTAATAATATTGCTACCAGTATTATGCAAACAAAGTTCCATAGGTTTTTTAATTTTCGCTTCAAAAGCATCATGCCCTAATTCGATATAAAGTTCATAAAGATCTCTCATGTTATTTTCAGCCGTAGGACTAGTTTCAAGGAAAGTAACCATTGGTAGCAAGTAAAGAGTTAGAAATAATAACAAACCGAAATAAAACTAGATGCAAGTAACTAATTTTTTTATGTTTTTGATATAAAGAAAGCAAACAAGACAAAATAAAAATAAAGTAAGCAAGACAAAAACAAAGTAAAGTGATTGGGTGTGAGAGACTCCCCTTGCAGAAGCAATTCGGCCTCCCCGGCAACGGCGCCAGAAAAAGTGCTTGATGCGTGTAAAGTCACACGTCCATTGGGAACCCCAAGAGGAAGGTATGATGAGTGCAGCAGCAAGTTTTTACTCAGTATGAAACCAAGGTTATCGAACCAGTAGGAGACCGAAATTGCTTCGAAGGTGTCAACGGCGTCAGAAAAAGTGTTCTGGAGCGTAGTTGACGGGAATGTAAGAC
This sequence comes from Poa pratensis, assembly GCA_947311845.1. NCBI lineage: Eukaryota > Viridiplantae > Streptophyta > Magnoliopsida > Poales > Poaceae > Poa > Poa pratensis. The sequence goes on from CAMZMU010000085.1 coordinate 91,011,368, forward strand.
TTCCAGAACGGCGCAAGAAAAAGTGTGGTGATGAAGGGGAGGTCTGACTCGTCGACTTGGAACCTGCACACAACAATCAAACTACTTTGCCCCAACGAAACAGTGAGGGTGTCAATCTCAACGGCTTGCTGAAAACAAAGAATTAGACGTATAGTGTGGAAAATGATGTTTGCTTGCAGAGAATGTAAAAGAACAATGATTGCAGTAGGTTGTATGTCAGATGTAAAAGAATGGACCGGGATCCACAGTTCACTAGTGGTGTCTCTCCATAATAAATACTAACATGATGGGTAAACAAATTACAGTTGGGCAATTGACAAATAAAGAGGGCATAACAATGCACATACATGTCATGATGATCACTATGAGATTTACTTGGGCATTACGACAAAGTATACAGACCGTCATCCAGCAATCATCTGTGTCTAAATAGTCCACCTTCAGGTTAGCATCCGCACCCCTTCCAGTATTAAGTTGCAAGCAACAAACAATTGCATTAAGTATGGTGCATAATGTAAACAACACTAATATCTTTAAATAAATCATTGCTGTTTTACCCCTAATAGCAACAGCACATCCACAAACTTAGAACTTTCTGTCACTGTCCCAGATCCACAACCAGTACTAATGCCTCGTTCTCTACTAGTGACGGCAGGTGCATGTCTGGCTGGAGAAGTGGACGTCTGAGTGGGAGGGAGCTTTCGGGGGAACTATGCTGGGTTAGATAGATGGACTGGACGTACGCAGACATGGAGACGCCACCGGAAGGATGGAGCCCGGCCGGCGAGCCAGCCGATCGACGTGCGACGTGCCCAAGCTAAGATGGCTGGACCACCGATGATCGCTGCGGTGGACATCGACGGCGACGCCGATGCGCTAGCTACCCGCCAACGAGAGAGCTCGGCAGCAGCTTAGCTGGCCCCTGGACATTTGGACAAGCGAGCGATGTCTGGTGTGTTAGCTACCATGGTCCATGGCGAGCGGATACTATGTTTGGTCGGAGTGATGACATAGGCTCCACGTCCACGTGTGGGCGTGCGTGCTCGCGCGCGCGCCTGACTTCAGTTCGGCTGCAGAAGATAGTATTAGGAACAGCGTAGAGTGGGCAGTGCAGTGACTTTGTATATCTGATCAATTTTCCTACGGATTACTCCCTCCGTGTCAAAATATAAGGCACGCTATTTTTAAGGTGGTCTTTGACACTCAACTTTGACCACCAATATATAACATAATATATTGAATGTGAATGTATATATGGTACCGTTGGATTCGTCTTGCAAAATTCTTTAATTTCATATATCTTTATAATAATTTTGGATACATATTATAAGTACAAATTATGGTCAAAGTTACACGGCGTTGACCAGCGGAATTAAAGGGCGCCTTATATTTTGAGACGGAGGGAGTACAATTTTTACCTCACGTTTGAACTATTGACCGTGTGGGATGTAATGCCAAATGGTCTGAGGGATGGATCATCTCACTTAATTTGAGTCACTGATATACGCGGCCGTCAGCTGGAGCGCTCACATGCCAGTCACTCAAAGTCAATTTAATTTAAATACGAAAACCTGAATCGATGATTGAGGTCAAGTGGGTTGTACTATACCACGTCAACATGCTACCCTCAAAATATATTAGTTTGTTTCTCTTTTTTTTTTTGAGTCATATGCCAAACTCGTTTTTTTCTCCATTGAAATTGCCAGGGAGTCGAGAGTGCAAAGCATGCACCAAAGTGGAGAATGAGGCAGCTTAATTAAACCAATATAGCGAGGAGGATACTCCTCACGGCAAGCACACGAGAATCTTACTTAGGACTTGATTCTTCTGATACCACCACCATACCTAGGGAGAACCTCTCATCGTGCCTGAGAAGCAATTTTGAAGATGTCATCACCTGCATCGGCACCACTACTTTTGGTACAGAGAGAGTACAATATACTCCAATAGTCACTTGTAGAAAAACGCTTATAGGTGGAACAACATTCTGTGGCGCACCTTTTTGCCATGCGACACAGAAAATATTTATGTGGCGCATGATTTTAGGTGCGCCACACAATTGTGCAATTTTGTGGCCCACGCCATGTATTTGTTTTCCTCAAATCCCCCCACCCCCCATCCCCGCCCAGTGGATCGCCTTTTTAGTTTTGCAGAAAGCAAAAGTAAATGATTAAAAATTCAATAAATAAAATCCTTTGAGATGTAATTAGGTTTTAGTGTCTAGTAGGTATACATATTTGAAATATGAATTTTGACCTTCCATGCAAAAAAGAAAAAAAAATCTTGTAATAGGCATAATTTTCGCATACGCCGTTGAAAAAACGCGTTTTATATGCCAAAAAAAGCTAGAGAAAAATTCGAGTTCGATTTCACCCGGTCAGCAATTCTCAAATTCTCCAAATTCCAAAAGAAAAAATTTATTTCAATCAGACGATTTTTTCCTGCAAAATAAAAAAGGAAAAAATTCTCTGGCGCATGGGCCAAGGATGCGCCACAGAATTGTTGGCGGGATTCGAAATTTGAATCCTGTCGGGCCCCTTTTTCTCCTTCTCTCTTTGATCTTCTCCACTTCTCCTCATCTTCCTTCTCCTCTCTCCTTCTCCTCCACTTCTTCTCTCCCCTTCTCCTCTCCTTCTCTTTCTCCTTCTCCTCCACTTCTCCTCTCCCTTCTCCTCCATCCTTCTTCTCCTCTCCTCTACTCTCCTCCACTTTTTCTCTCCTCCTCCACCACCCCGGCGACCTTCTCCACCTCCTGCGACCTCCTCCACCACCTCCGGCGACCTCCTCCTCCACCCCGGCGACCTCCTCCGGCGACATCCTTCTCCAACTCCGGCGAACTCCAGCCACCTCCGGCGACTCCCTCCTCCACCCACCTACGGCCAAGCCACCTACGGCCTCCGACGAGCCCCGACGAAATTCCGGTGAAATTTTGGCGGCCAGATCTAGATCCAGATCTAGAGCTGGCCGCCCTTTTTTTGAAATTCGAAAAAATTCTGTGGCGCACGGTGAACAGTGCGCCACAGAACTGCGCCACAGAAATATTTCTGTGGCGCACGGAGGGGGTACGCCACAGAAAAAAATTAGTGGCGACGATTCTGTGGCGCACCGGCCGTGCGCCACAGTTTCTGTGGCGCACGGAGGGGGTGCGCCACAGAAAAAAAAATTAGTGGCGACGATTCTGTGGCGCACCGGCCGTGTGCCACAGAATTCCAAATTCGTGCGCCACAGATAGGGTTTTCTGTACTAGTGAGTAAGATTTAGTTACATTTGTTTGATGGCGACTTTTGATGATAGTATACTACCAACCGTAGCTTTACTCTTACATGTTACGTCGCTATTTAGACTACTAGTCGAAGCACTGAATAGCAGCGTATTTTTTTGCGATCTATCTTTCGTCGAGTTAGATGCTCGACCCCGTCCCCTATGCCAGAATCCTGGCTCCATCCCTGCCTCTTCGAAATGACAGAGAGCCACAATGTCCACACGTCAAGATTCTGAATTACCGCTTGATCTCATAAATCGCCGGTCCAATGGTCCAGTAGCTGACCGACTGAAAGTTTCTGGTTCAGGTTTGCCGCAATACTTGAGCTCGCAGCCTCCAGAATCCCCTTATGCATGCCATATTCCAACCATGGTTTTGGTTTTGGTTACCAGTCGGCAAATTCGGTTACCGGGCGGTAACCGGACATCCTGCGCACCCTCTCGGGAAATGGTCATACTGAACAAATAATTCGGAAATTTTGCATTTTAACGAAAACGTTGGATAAATGATTAAAACAAGAACAAAAAAAATTTGAGTTTTTGAATTTCGGATATCAAATTCATCCGGTGACCGGTCGGGATTTTACGATTACCGTGCTAACCGGAAATCCCGACCACCCTCGGGATTTTTTCTACCGGTAACCAAAATGTTGATTCCAGCGCCTCCAGAATGACTTCCCTGCAGGTTGCAGCCAAGCAAGTCCAACAGTTTCGGTTGTCTAGACATGATTCAGCTTTATCTTCTTCTTTTGACGAATTCAGCAGTGCTGCATTCATTTGATTAGAAGAAGAAAGAATATAAGGTTTACAAGGTTTCAGTTAAAAGGCCAACAATGGTCAGACAAGACGAATAGGAAAGGAAACAAGAAAAAGGGTATACAGCAAGAGGGCATAGCTTTTTTGAAAGGAAGAGGACATAGCTTTGCGGAAGCCCTCAAGAGGAAACAGAGCCACATTAATCAGGTTCGCGTGGTCTTTGGGCAAGCAGGTAGCCCAGCATGATTCAACTTTATCACCAACGGTGCAAACGGCATGTTGGTATAGAAAGAATCGTCAATCATCGGCATCAGCCTTGAGCCATCCTTCTGGCGGTTTGCACCATTGCTGCAAGCCTGCAATAAAATGGCAGAGTGTGGACGAAGAAAAAAATCTTACCCAGAATATAAACAATGGATCGTCAAAATCATTTACGTACAGACTAGTTCTTCGAATAAGCACCCAAAAAAGCTCACATGTAATAGCTATTATGTGTAACATTGAGGTCTGCTTAGCAGTGCAATAAGGCATTCAAACTACTTTATGGAAAAGCCATACAGATTACAATAAACAAAACGGAATCATCAGATTAGAAAGCTGTAAACCAATTAGTTACCAAGGTGTTAGATGTTGTTCACCTAAAGGAGTTAAGAAGAGTGAATTTTTTTTTATAGAAATGGCGAAGAATGAATTATATATCAGGTATAATCTTGGAAATAACCTCACAGCAGCTTCTTGCCAATAATCAATGAGCCCCGCACCTGAATGTTTGAGTACAATAATTGCGCTGATTTAACAGCAGAATGTACAATAGATAATTGCATATTTTTCATATAATTGATATGTACAAAATAATTATATGCAAAATATGTGTAGAAAATACTCATTCCATATGCATGTAAGCAACCATTTTTGTTTTTGTTTTAATACGAATCGACGTCACCAATGTTGGGCCACAGAGAAAAGAGTGTTTCTGCCGTGGGATGCGCTATTTTGTTCTAAGATCTGGGCTGGGCTAGATTTTACAAACTTAGAACTTTCCAGTACGGCCTCGGGATGGAATCTGTCGTGGTTTTCGCGACTTTATTAATCTGACTATGCAGCTCGTTATGCTCATATAACAAAGGAATTGGATTCTGAGATGGACTATCTGTGATGTTATCAATCATGCCATCTATTTATTTTATGTATGGCATCAAGTACTAGCGGTCTACCACATTAAACCAATATTTTTGCTTCATATTGCATGCAAGTTAAAACTCACTTACATGTAAAACCTTCATATGTGGAACTAAATTAAAGAATATTGCTCCTTTTTTCATACCAACAACCGTGGAAAACATTCAAAGGTTCTTAATTAGTAGTAAAATTGAAATCATATCTCCATATGAAAATAATGTTCCAGCCTTCCAAGAGCTATACAATTTATGTTTTATACAAAATTATACTAGTAGTGCAGACACACGGGTTGATAACTAGTAGTAGTTCTTTAAATGAGGATCCAAATTTTAAACAAAATATTGACAAGTCACTATTACCACATAATGATATTTGCAAAAAAAAAAAAAAAAGTGAACCCATTTGATTCCTCAAATAATCATATATATTTATATTATTAAACAAATAAAAGAATCAAATAAATACAATTGATACAACGGAAGAGTACGGTGCGGCGCCTCTGCATATAGGCATCACTAGTTGGCCATGGAGCACTTGAGCCTCACTTCCACAGGCATTCCCTTGGGCGGGTTTATGTTGCCCATTTTCACCATTGCCTTGGCAAAGTCCCTGCCAAACGCGCCACCGTCCGTGCTGTACATCTCCACTAGATTGTCCTGAAGCCCGCCACCTCCATAGAGCACCTGGTCGGACGTAAGGAGACCGCGGCGAGCAATAAGGTCTCGGTAGTAGGCGTTGTCGAACCTCATCGGCGTCTGTGCGTCAAAGGGCGCCTTGCCACTGTCACCGGAAGGACCTTGGCACGACCGCCGTAGGGTTTCCGAGAAGGCGGGGTCGATGTCGGCGTCGCTGTTGGTGCCGTAGGCACGGTTCTTGTAGTTCTCGCAGCTGGCCATTCCGACGGTGTGCGCTCCCGAGAGCGCGGTCATGTCTCGGGCGTCGAGGCCATGCTTCTCGAACATGGCGATGAGGTCGGCGAGGCTGTCTTCCGGTGTGGGGAGGCTTTTCTCGGTGGTGTCCTTGTCGGCGGCGAAGCGGGAGTCCTTGCGGCCAAGGGGCACGTTCCATGTGGACCCTCCGAGGATGGTGACGGCGTCCCGAGACGCGAGGGCGATGATGTCCGCGCAGGAGACGGTGGCCGGGCAGTCGTCCTCCAGCAGGGACTTGATCTCGTCGATCACCTCGAAGCCGGCGAGGGAGGCGTTGGGCAGGGCGTCCTTCTCGCCCTCGGAGTTGGGCGTGGCATCCAGGAGAACCGAGGCATCACATCCCTGTCATGTCAATCGTGAATTGCAATTAGCATACAACGCCTGAACTGTAGCTAGAGTAACAGGAGTACAGGACACGCAGTGTTACGTACGTTGACGAAGCAGTCGTGGAAGAAGAGGCGGAGGACAGCCGGCCCCATTCTCGGCTCGCCAGCGACCCTGTGCGCCATCACCGACCTTACGACGTGCTGCACGTTGGGGCACGTCTTGTCGTAGTACCTTGCTGAGAGATCGTCGCCATTGGCGGTGGGCGCGACAACAACAAATAGGAGCATGGAAACTGCAACCCAAGAAAGGCCCCTGGAACTGAAAGACGCCATGGCTATCGACAGATGTGCCAACACGCAGGCGGACGGGAGGGACGATTGATGATGAGATTGTGAGAAGGATCGCTGTCGTGTAGAATCACTGAATCAGGCAAGTTTCGATGCAGTGGATGAGTGGAAAGCATGAAAGGGTGACATGCTTATATAGCCTTCTGCAGGTGCAGCCTTCTTCCTCGTGGGCGCGTACACGTGCGAACGCTCTGGAATAATATAGATCGAGTTACAAGGTCTTCGGTCTGATGTTAGTAGTCCTCGATCATGCTTCGTCGCCCGAATCCTGACGAGGTCACGACATGAAAAGTGAAAACAAACGGGAAGGGAATTGACAGGCTAACTAACTCCCGTACCTAGTCCGAATGGCACCAAATTAAGGATCGCCTGGTTGCTGCTTGGATGACATCAATCAAAGGATGAAAGGATCGTATCGTCAGCGTCGTTGGAATCAACTACGAAAGTGGGTTTGATTGTTTGCCAGATAAGAGCATTATTCGCGGACTTGTGATATCATGCAAGCATGTATAGCGCAGGACTTTCCTTCCCATTGGAGTCAAAACGAACGATGCTGAGAAACTACTGAAAATATTTATGGATGCCACATACATGATTTAGTTTTGAGACAATTTCGCGGCTTTATTGATTAAGGCACATCATTACAAAGTACTTCCAGGATGCAAATCCGGTACATACAACATCAAAGGAAAGATTGCCACACTGGAACGGTCTCTCTCCGGAGAAAGAACCTTGTTGATCATCAGAGGCAATCAGAAACCAGGATAACATGATTTAAGAGACTGGTTGTAGCTTACTTGACATGGAAATAGTAATTCTCTAAACAAAAAAAATGGGGCAATCGCATGTGTAGAATTTTCCAACGCACACGATTTTCTTACCGAGACACTGCGTGCGTTGTGCAATGATCCATGTTGTCAATCACACATAGTGTGCGACGGGTTACATGAACGCACACAATTATTCAAACTGAGACTTAATCGTTGGCTCGGTATATCGAAGGTGCTTATAGGGAGTGTGCGTGCGTGCGTTAATAGGGATGAGTGTGTGCACGTGTATGAACGTCTGTGTTTATATTGTTTTTGGAAGAAAAAAAGGAGTGTAAGTCTATAAAAAGGCGTGTGCGCTAGAAATTACGTATACACAGTTAGGCCTTGCTTGGTTCGCATAATTAAAAAAAACCCATGAAAAGGATAGCAATGTAAGTGCAAAACAATGGATTAAAAAAACACAAAAAAAATGTAAACTTGGTTGTTTGGTCCACCTGAATAGAAAAAATATAGGATTACTAACAAACAAGGTCAAATCAAAATTAAACAATTTGAGAATGTATAGTTAGCATTTTATTATGCCAAGATAAACCTCGATCTCGTTCTTCATGCATAGGATTTTCAAAAAGAGGTCCAAGTGGATTGTTAAATTACTACACTTTTTTTTTGAAACCTACATTAAAGAAAAAATTACTGTTTTTTCAACTCTTTTCAACCAAACAGATGAATAGTGTCCACTTTTATTTGAACCAAACATGCCCTTCAAATGTAACTCCGCAACTAGTTGATATACCCCTCTTATCTGGGAGTCCAATTACTTTAAGATCCGTGCACACATTCTCAATGTTTTCCAAATATCAATGAATAGCAATAATTTTTTGGATTTATGTAATTTATTTTTTGGATTAATGAACTAAAAATAATTTTTTGTTCATACATTAACAAAAATAATTAAAACCACACATTAACATGATTTTTGTTTTATCAATACATCAATTAGTAGGAATCATATCCTTCGTTGGATGCTGAATCAACGGAATAATTTTTTGTTCATACATTAACAAAAATAATTAAAACCACACATTAACATGATTTTTGTTTTATCAATACATCAATTAGTAGGAATCATATCCTTCGTTGGATGCTGAATCGACGGCCAATATATTTGGTGGATATCGAACTAGGTGCAATATCGTCTTGGCATGATCTCACACGCTCACACTACTGGGAAAAGCCCTATCAGTGGCGCACCAAAAAGGGATTCTGTGGCGCACCCCCAGAAATCCCTGGTGCGCCACAGAATCGTCGCCACAAAATTTTTATTTCTGTGGCGCACCAGGCAGATGCGCCACAGAAACCCACTTTCTGTGGCGCACCGAGCTTGGTGCGCCACAGAAATGCGGATTTCTGTGGCGCACCTGACTGGTGCGCCACAGAATTCTCAAAAAATTCAAAAATTCAAAAGCTGCAAAAAAAAGTTTCAAAAAAAATCAGAAAAATCAAAATATGAAATAATATGAAAAATCCTATTTATTGGAATTATTTTCAAATTTTTTGAATCTTTTGAACTCTACCTTCCCGCTAGGTCACCCATCCTCAAAGTGCTCCAACCCTAGCACGCTTAACTTCTAAGTTCCACCACTTCACCTACCCTTGTGCTACTCAAGTTCTTATTGATATATATATCATATGAATCCTCTTAAGTCTTGTATGTGTGCATGTTACCTATGTGTTATAAATGTGCGTTTTTAAAGTTCAGATTTTTTAAAAACTTCTAAACTTTGAAAATGATTTAAAAAGTTTCAAAAATCCAAAAAAATCCAAAAAAATTCAAAAAACTTAAAAAAACCCAAAAAAGTCAAAACATTTTAAAAAGTCAAAACACTTCAAAAAAAATTCAAAAAACTCAAAAAATCCAAAAAAGTCAAAACACTTTAAAAACATTCAACAATCTTCTTTGTTATATATTTCTGTGTCTTTTTTGAATTTTTTGATTTTTTTTGATTTTGCTGCGAAAAATCGTCTGTTTCAAATAACTTTTTTTTCTTTTTGAATTTGAGGAATCTGTGAATTGCACCAATTAGGGGTGCGCCACAGAATACAACCTACCTATAATGGTTTTCCTAGTAGTGTCAGCCATATTTCGTTGTGTGTGTTTGGACTTTACCGAAAACATCATGTTTTGGATTGCAACTATCAGTAGGTATAGAACATGCTAGATTTGCGGCGGTGGTGAGGGGAATCTGCAAACGCCATGTCCTCGGCGAGAACGGGAGAATAGAGGAGAAGAGAAAAACTAAACTGTGAGTTCTCTGACGGGTGTGAAATGAAAAACTAAACGTGATGTAGCTACCCTTCTCCACCACCGCACAATTTCAAATCATGGTCAAACAATCATAACTGTCAGCGTAGTAGGCACGCGCGTAATTGAAATAATTTCCAAAACATTAGCAAAAACGATACATTTAGCACCGTCACCGTTAGGGACATGGCTACATAATTATGGATTACCCAGTGTGCAATTAATTGAAAAGAATCATGTGGAGTTGCAACCTCATTTGCAATTACAACTCATGTACAACTCTCATGGGCACGAATCACGGCGTAAATCCGACAATTAAATGGTCGATAGACGTCTAACTTAATTGTCGCAAACGGGTATCTTCCTTAGAGACATTCGGGGTCGCTTGGAAGGGCACCTAGTTTTTTTTTTTTTTTTTTTTTTTTTTTGCACAAGAAAGGGCACCTAGTTGGTTGGCCTTCTCTTGGACAAGCCGCCACGACGTGCCGCATCTTCGTCATGGCCCCGCCCACAGCCATACGGATAACAAACTTGTTGTCAACCATGAAGTGCGTCATAAACGCGCGCCGGCTAGCGTTGATCGCCACGAGGAGCTTGCGGTTCAAGTCCTCCGTCTCCACATCGTCGTGCTTTGGGCGGAGGCGGAAGCAGACGAGGGAGAATCTCCTCGGCAACACCACCTCGAACCGCTCGTCGGCGTCCACCGCCTGCTCAAACCACTTGGTCATCTCGACGTGCCTCCGTATGTACGCCCGCATCCCCGCCGCGCCGTAGCGGCGTAAGACCACCCACAGCTTCATGGCGCGGAACGGGCGCGACAGCGCGATCTGCCAGTCCTTGTAGTCGACCACGTCCTCTAATGGACTTTCTTGATCGCCGACGATGTTGGTGTTGAGGTATTCTGGATTGATGGACAGGGCGGAGGTGAGCGAGGCTGGGTTCGCGAGCCACAGGCAGCAGCAGTCCATGTTGGTGAGGAACCACTTGTGCGGGTTCATGCTCACCGAGTCCACCAGCTCGGCGCCGTCCATGTAATGCTGGAACTCCGGGCAGATCAACGCGCTACCAGCGTACGCGGCGTCGACGTGGAGCCACATTCCGTGCCGTCGCGCCAGCTCCCCGAGGTCGCGGAGCGGGTCGACCGCGCCCAGCCCGGTCGTGCCGACGGTGGCGCACAGGTACAGCGGCACGAGCCCGCTGGCCACGTCGGCCTCCACCGCGTCGCGGGCGCTGTTCGCTGCGAGGCCGTAGCCCGACGCTGCCGACGTCCGGATGACGCGGAAGTTGGACGGCGGGATCCCAACGATCCTCGCGCCCTTTTGGAACGTGGAGTGGGTCTGGTCGGAGGCGTAGACCACCAGCCTCAGGATACCTTCATGGCCGCCGCCTAGCCTGCTCAGCGCGCGATCGCGCGCGGCCGCGAGCGTGCACACCACGGCCTCGCAGGTGCTCCCTTGCAGCACGCCGCCACCGCCGCCTGAGAAGAGAAAAGTGTCGGGGAGGCCTATCAGCTTGCCCATCCAGTCCACCACCACGCTCTCGAGCTCGGTGGCGGCCGGCGAGCCGACCCACGCGAACGGCACGACGTTGAGGCCGGTGGAGAGCATCTCGCCGGCGAACCCGGCCGTGCTCGCGTTGAATGGATAGTAGGCGAAGAAGTTTGGGCTCTGCCAGTGCGTGAGTCCCGGGACGACGTGTTGCCGGACCTCCTCCAGTATGACGTCCACCGGCTCGCCGTGCTCAGGCGGCGAATCTGGTAGAAGCTCACGGAGGTACCCTGGCGCGACGTCGGACTGGACTGGGTACTTGTCGACATCGCGGTAGTAGCCGGCGAGGAAGTCGATCACGGCGCGGGACTCCTCACCGAAGGTCTCGGGGTCCAGTGGCAGTAACGCGTCGCCACCGTCGAGTGGTACGCTCCCCATCGACGGAGAGGTCGCTCAACGCTCCTTGTTGGCAACAGCTTGGGTTTCAGTTATCCAATAGACTGGTTGGTTCATCATGTCGGCGTATATATATACTAGAAAGAAAACACGCGCGTTGCCGCGTCTATCCTAATACGGACAATGATAGATGAACAAACAAAAATTTAGCGAGACATAAATAAAATTTAGTATCAATGATAGACAGATAAAATAGTATCACTGGCTCACTATTTTATAACACGATTATTCATACATCCTCACATAAATATTGAGGAGTACAGAAAGGACACATTTATTTTGGTGTAGTAAGATTTGGACTACACCACCAAACATAAAGACGGAGGGAGAGAAATGGTGTCGTGTGGCACAGGCCACGCGACGCTATGGTTCACGCCGGCGGCAGAGATAAGAGAGAGAGCGTTGTCGGGTAGCACCAGTAGTTATGGACTCACCGCATCTCCTTGTAAAAAATCGAAAGGACATGTTTAGGTTTCAAGTTTTTGAAACAAAACATACAACTATGTGTACGTATTGCACACACTCTAGAAGATTTTTTTTTGTATTTTAGTCTACCCAAAAAGAGTATTTTTTAGGAAAAATAGAGTACACCACAAAACATAAAGACGTTTTCGGTAAAATACCCGACGCTATGGTCGACGCCGGCGGCAGAGATAAGAGAGAGAGCGTTGTCAGGTAGCACCAGTAGCTCTGGACCCACCACATCTCCTTGTAAAAAATCGAAACGACATGTTTAGGTTTCAAGTTTTTGAAACAAAACATACAACTATGTGCACGTATTGCGCACACTCTAGATTTTTTTTTTTGTATTTTAGTCTACCCAAAAAGAGTATTTTTGACGGAAAATAGAGCTATTTTTCCTTTTTTTAACAACCACAATTTTGTTTTTTATAGATGGGAATCCTTTTTATTTCACAAAAAATTAGCCGATAAGTACAAAATATGTATATATCTAATATTTTTTGTCAAACTAAATATAGAACTATTAACTATAAATAAATAATGTGAGCTATGTGGGGTCTACCATGATGTTGACATGTGGGAGAAGGAGAGGGCTCCAATCCTAGGAGCTTAGTATTTAGAAAGATATTACTTGAACATTCTTGATTGAATAACACTTAAAATCAATTTTATCAACAAAATAGCCGATTTTCTAGCATGCATCATACCATAAACTTGTATAGGTCCCCCGGCCGATCCACAGCGCACTACGTGCGTACCTCGACCAACCACCTCCAGCCACCTCATGCCATCCTTGCACACCGCTGCCACCACCACCACCTCAATTGTTTGTCAGCCAACTTGATGAATAACTGGAGAACATTGGTTGTTCAAGAGCAAAGGGGACTCTCTACTAGTCAATTGAGGTTTGGAAAGTGTGACTTGAGAGAGTCGCCCACCGCTCTTGCTTTGAGAGTCGTCTCAAGTCTTCCCACCTTTTCGCCGGCTCGCTCCCTGTCCTTCTCCGGCGGCGCCGCCGCTTGGCGTGGGCAAGGATGTGTGGCTCGGTGTGTATATAGTAGTTGTAGGTTCTGGTTTGGGCTTTTTGCTCGTCTTGGCTTCATGCCATCTTTCTTCTTTCTTTTCAGCTGGACTCCGGCGGCTCCCGGCGGTGCTGGATCCGGGCTCTTCTCCTTCTGCAAATCTGGTCCTTGGTGGATCTCCTGCAGGAGTGGAGGCAGCCGAGGCTGGTTCAATAATCTCGCCGGGCTTCAGCATCTACGTGTCTCGAAGAGTGGAGATGTGGATTTCTCTCTATCCGGTCGTGGTGGCAAGGAGAGGGAATGGTGTCATCTCTTCTTCTACGGGCTCGATGATGGTGCTGTGAGGTTTGTGTTGCAGAAGTCCAGGAACCGCTTCTGCTACACGGCGGAGGCGATGAAGCAGGTGGCCAAGTTCCAGAGGGTGGAGGAGACGATTTGCTTCGTCAGCTCGGCGACCTCTTCCTTAATAACCAGGTTCGTTAACTGCGATTTCTGTGGTGGTGGTGTGGATTTTGAAGAATTCCTTGCTGTTCGTCATGGTGGCGAGGAAGGAGGAGTTCTTCCAATCTGTGCTTGCTCTCTGCTGGATTCGCGCCAGGGGAGAAGCTTGGCTTCTCTGGGGAGTTTCCTCACGGTGGCGTTCTTGCCGTCGCCGTTCAACTTGGTCGGAAGGCGACCACTCCCGCCTGTGGCGTTGGCTTCGGCTTATTCCGGCCAGCGTCTCATGGTCTTCTACAACCTCCTGGCTTTTATGCCGTTTTGGAGGCCCTCAAGCTATGGAGCAGCGCGCTCCCGCCCCCTGGTCCCAAGTGGCGTTGTCCCCGGCGACGAGGAAGGTGGCTGTGTCGAGCTTCGGAAGAATCTCACCGGGGAAGGAGCAGGATCCAATTGCGTTCCCAAATATTTTCTTAGGGTCCTTTGTGCAAAATGTAAGGGCATGGTTGTAATTTTTGGATTTCTTGATGCCTTATCTGTAATTTGTACCGGTGCTGATTACGAATGAAGCCTTTAGGTCCTTCGGGACCGACCCATGTTCAAAAAAAAAAAAGAGCAAAGGGAAGTCGTGTTTTTATTACTCTCAACTTAATATTCCGATTGGGATTCTATATGGGGAAGTGTGTTCTCGCGAAATAGTTTCTTGACAAATTCGAGATAGTAGGACATCTAGCTGTAGTTGTAGATGAATGCACTAGAACAGGCAATTTTAAGCCCCCGAATCTCATATGGTTTGCCCAGGTTTGACATCTGTGTGTTGCATTTACGCGGAATATTCTTTCAGGGGAGGCGACGTTCCCATCGACAGCGAGGCGTTCGTGGTGACTTCGTCAATCTCAAGACTCGATCTGCTGGCTCAGTATTTCGGAGGTGCTCATAGGGGTAGGGTGTGCGTGCGTACGTTCATAAGGGTGAGTGTGTGCGCGTGTATGTGAGCGTCTGCGTTTGTACTGTGTTTCTCAAAAAAAAATCTCATATAGTTTGACCAAAATCTTAACAGATAACTCATCGCGTACCCTTTCGGAAACGGTTTTGCTAATTCTCACTCGACTGATAATTATGTTAATTCTCAGTCGACTGCTTAGCCGTCCACCTTGATCGATTGATGGCTAATTTTCACCGAGTGACGTCTGGTACAAACCATCGTGGGCCGTTTCAGACTAACTTGAAATTGTGTTGAGCTGACTTTACGTCGTCCGTACTTGTTTCCTGGGCCGTGAGCATCTGCTAGAGTTTTCCTTTGCTTTTTTTGTTCCTGTTACTTATTTCTCATTGCTTTTTTTGTTTGACCTGTATTCTCATAGCTAGTTACCTGCATGGGTACGAACAAGTTTTCCTTTTTCACGGCTGCATGAAATATTGTTTGCGGTTATTTCGTCCTATTTTTTTATATGTTTTGTTTTGCTTTTTTTATTTTGTGTGTGATACTTTAAATATTTCCATTCGTGATAATGTTTTTTTTTTCAAATTAGAATGATTTCCTTGTCCTTGTCGTGCTAGGCCTTTTTTGTCTGTTGTTATTTACTTTCGGTTTTTCTAATTCTCATGCGCATGAGAACTAAGTTAGCGCTCAATCGCATGCTAGACCATTGGATCTCATTTGTGCTTTGTGATTCGTGCTTTGCGTGTTTGGTTGTGGTGTGGCATGTTTTCGTTATTTCCCCTGTGGGCCCTAGAGAGACCCGTTAATGTTTTTAGTTGCTTATGTTTTTGGGTCGTTTTGTTGGGCATGTTTCGTTTTTTGAGTGCGGTTGTTTCTTTTTTTTATTTCGTTGGTTGATCTCTTTTTTGTTTGTGGTGTTTTTTTTAATGCATCTGGTCATAATTTTTTAAATATTTTTAGTTGCAAAATAATGCTGAGTTCACCAGAGGTCAACGCTTGTTTGTGAGAGACTCGACCACAGTCATTGTTGGGGTTTGGCCTCTATTTTTTTAGATTTTTTTAGTTCTGTGTTTTTTTGTGAACAGTGAGTATTTTTAGACAGTTACTAATGTGATAATAATTTAATTCTGCGGCATATCTAATATTTGTATGTTTAATCCAACTTGTAGCTTTTGTATTTTTGGGGAAAAAGATGGACATGATTTTGTAGTGTGTGTATCTTGTGCCAATAGCCAGCAAGCTTTCGAATTCTTTTCTAACGCTGATAGCATGTTGTAACTTCACTTGCAGCTTCTTTTTCTTTTTTCTAATTTTTTAATAGTTGTTGATAGCAAGTTTTGCAACTGACATTTCGTCTACCCTGATAGCTAGTTGGAACTGCAGTTGCAACATGATATTCCTCTAACCCTAATATTCAGTTGCAACTGCAGTTGCAACTAAGATTTCTCTACCCTGATAGCCAGCTGCACATGCACTTGCAACTGAGATTCTTCTGTCATTGATAGACAGTTCCAATTGCACTTGCGACTAAGATTCCTCTACCTGATAGAAAACTGCAACTGCACTTGCAACTATGTATCGTCTAATGTGGTGTTATCGCAGGACTTTCAAAGCTAGTTGCAACTACACTTGCAATTGGAATTTTTTATTTGTTATTTTTTCATTATTATTTTTATGTTTTATTTAATTATTATTATTGTTTCTTTTTTTCTAAACTGAGTTGCAACTGCACTTGCAACTGAAATTTGTCAACCCTGACGGTCAGTTGCAACTGCACCTGCAACTGAGATTTTTTGTTTTTATTATTTTAATGAGATTAGTCAACCCTAACGGATAGTTGCAACTGCACTTGCAACTGAGATTTTTTGTTTTTTATTATTTTAATTATTAATTTCAAAGTTTATTTTTTATTATTTGGTTTTTTTACAGAGTTGCAACAACACTTGAATAGCTAGTTGCAACTGCAATTACAACCGAGATTTCTCTATCCTGACAGCTAGTTGCAAATACACTTGTGATACTTCTCCAACGTATCTATAATTTCTTATGTTCCATGCTAGTTTTATACCAATAGCTACATGTTTTATTCACACTTCATAGCATTTTTATGCATTTTCTGGAACTAACCTATTAACAAGATGCCACAGTGCCAGTTCCTGTTTTCTGCTGTTTTTGGTTTCAGAAAAGCTGTTCTGGAAATATTCTCGGAATCGGACGAAACTAAATCGCAGAAGCCTATTTTTCCCGACACGTTCCAGAAGTCCGAAGAGGAGACGAAGGGGGGCAGCAGGGCACCCTCCCCACATGGCGGCGCGGGTGGGCCCCCTGCCGCGCCAGCCTATGGGGAGCGGGCCCCACGCCTCCACCGACGTTGCCCCTTCGCCTATAAGGTCCCCCAGACGCGAAAACCCTAAAATAATCAGTCATATTCCAGTTCCGCAGCGCCGCCGCCATCGACGACAAGTTTCGGGGGACAGAAGTCTCTGTTCCGGTACCTTGCAGGGATGGGGAAGTGCCCCCGGAGCCATCTCCATCGACTCCACCGCCATCTTCATCGTCGTTGCTGTCTCCCATGATGAGGAGGGAGTAGTTCTCCCCCGAGGCTGAGGGCTCTACCGGTAGCTATGTGGTTTATCTCTCTCTCCCATGGTGTGATCTTTATGTGATCATGAGCTTTGTAATCTAGTTGAATAAGTAGATGTTACTCTTTATCTATTATGCCACTCTAGAGGTTAATTTAATATGAACTCCGGATTCAGTTCCCACGGTGTGAAGGTGACAGTGTGCGCACCATGTGTGACTCCTTTATGACGTTGTCGGTGCTTGTTTACTCAGACTTTGAGGTGTGCTTTTGCAGCCCTACGCAATGAATGTTGTTTGTTATCCAACAAGAGAGTGTTTGAGAGTAGTATTTATTTATTCAATTATGTTGTCATTGTTGAGAGTGTCCACTAGTGAAAGTATGATCCCTAGGCCTTGTTTCTAAGCATTGAAACACCGTTTACAACAAGTTCTGCTACATGTTTGCTTGCTGCCATTTTTATTTCAGATTGCAATTACTACTTATAATCATCCATATTACTTGTATTTCACTATCTCTTCGCCGAACTAGTGCACCTATACATCTGACAAGTGTATTGGGTGTGTTGGGGACACAAGAGACTTCTTGTATATTAATTGCAGGGTTGCTTGAGCGGGATATCTTTGACATCTACCTCCCTGAGTTCGATAAACCTTGGGTGATTCACTTAAGGGAAACTTGCTGCTGTTCTACAAACCTCTGCTCTTGGAGGCCCAACACTGTCTACAAGAATAGAATCGTGCGTAGACATCAAGCTATTTTCTGGCGCCGTTGCCGGGGAGGTAAGTGTTGAAAGGTATCTCCTTTAGATTCTGCAATTATTATTTTTTGTTTCTTGTTTTTATTTTCACTAGTTAGGCTTAATGGAAAACAACAACAAAAATTAGAGATCTTTATGAACTTTATATTGAATTAGGACATGATGCTTTTGAAGAGAAAATTAAAAACACCTATGGAAGCTTGTTTGCGTAATAGTGACAGCAATTTTATTAGCATGAATTCTTTGAACACCATTATTGCTAATGCTATGGAAAAGTCTAAGCTTGGGGAAGCTGGTTGTGATGAATATGATATTTTTAGTCCCCCAAGCTTTAAGGAGGAAATTTGCTTTGATGATACTTTGCCTCCAATATATGATGATTATAATCATTGTGATATTTTCAGTCCACCTACTATTGAGGATATAGTTGATTATGATATGCCTCCTATATATGATGTTTACAATGATGAATATGATATTTTCAGCCCATCTACTATTGAGGATAAAAAATCATTTTGATTATTCTATGCCTCCTATTTATGATGATTACAATGATGGATGTGATACTTTTACTCCCACTATTATTAATGATTATGCTTATGTGGAGAGTAATGGTACTTTTATGCATGTGGGTCATGATAAGAATGCTCTATGTGATAGCTATATTGTTGAGTTTATTCATGATGCTACTGATAATTATTTTGAGAGAGGAAAGTATGGTTATAGAAATCTTCATGTTACTGAATTTCTTCTCTTTATGATGAATGTTTTGAGCTTTCTCTTGATTTGCTTTTATTTGCTGGGTACTTTAAGACCTATTGGTCCTTATGAGAGAGGGAGACACGATTTCATATATCACAATAATATTAAGTCTTCTCTCTTTATGTTGAAATTTTTGAAGTTACACTTGTTTTGCCTTTCTATGCTAGTCACTTTGTTCTTCATTGACTTGTTTTCTTACAAGACTCCTATGCATAGAAAGAGTGATAGATTTAAACATGTTTTATATATGCTTCTTGATGCTCTCTGTTATGTTTCAACTCTCATCTTTATGTGAGCATCATAAAAATCACTATGCCTAGCTAAAATGCTTTAAAGAAAAGCGCTTGTGGGAGACAACCCATTGTTTTATTTTCTGCAATTTTCTTTTTTATTGAGTCAAGGTGTTGATTACTTCTATAGAAACTCATTTGTATCTTTATTTTATTGCATTGTTGTGCCAAGTAAAGTCTCTAGTTGAAAGTTGTTGCTAAATTTGGATTTCTGCGCAGTGACAGATTTTTACTGTCCACCGTTTTGAGCTGTATGCGCTACAGAAAATTCGAAAAATTCTGAACAAAATCACGCATGATCCTTATATATGTACGCAACTTTCATTAGTTTGGGTTTCTTCCATCTAAGCAAGTTAAGTGCCTCGAAAAAATTCGTCTTTCCAGACTGTTCTGTTTTTGACAGATTCTGTCTTTTATTTTGCATTGCCTCTTTTACTATGTTTGATTGGATTTCTTTGCTCCATAAAATATCAGTGGCTGTAGTTAATGTCCAGAAGCATTGGTAATGATTGTGTCACAGTAGAACATGTGAATTTTTGATTATGTACTAACCGTCTAATGAGAATTACTTTGAGTTTGGTGTGGCGGAAGTTTTCAAGGATCAAGAGAGAAGGATGATATGATGTGATCAAGAAGAGTGAAAAGCCTAATCTTGGGGATGCCCAATTCTTCATCAACAATTTATCAGGTCATCTCTAGTGAAACTATATTTTAATTCTTCCACATCTTATGTATTTTACTTGGAGCGTCTGTGTGCTTTTATTTTTGTTTGTTGTTTTTATTTTTCTGAATAAAGTTGGATCCAAACATTCTTGTGTGGGAGAGAGACACGCTCCGCTTTTTCATGTGAATACTCATATTCTTCACTTATATCTTTTGAGTATTCTTATCTAGCTACCGCTATGTTTTTAGCTCCTGTTTTTCATGCATCTCTTTTAGAGCTGTTAATTCTTGAGGAGTAGTACTCTCTTACTTCACTTATATTTGTTTGGAGAGTTGCTTGGTTGATGTGTTGGTTCAGAAAATGTTGCATGTGGTAGTGGTATAATGAAAAACTTGCATAATCTTGTAGATCATTGAACTTTGATAACCTGATTCTTTGCAAACGTTTTGAGATATTTAGATGGTAAAGCTTGCTGGTTAATTAAGTTAAAATCATTAGTGGATTGTTGTCTTTAAGCTTGTACCGTACTACAAACTTTACTAAAATTGTTGAAGGTGTAGTTGGACTTGATAGCTTTCCATGTCTAAAGGTGATTCGTAATAACTAAGTTGTGCTGAAGGTCGAGGGATCTAGCGGGGTACTTGTGCCGCCGTGAACGGCCCTCCTTGGAGTGAATTTTAATCATGCTCTTAATGTTGAACCTGCTAGATGTTTGTAATAAGCTTGTGAGTTCTTTTTGACTAATGTTGAGCTACGGTTTTTGGCACTTCCACCATCCAAATTTGCTAGCCTCTTCAGTGCTGTGCATTGCCTTCTGCTCACATTGAGAGTTGTGCATACTTCGCTAGTACATCCAAACCCGTGGGAGAACTTTCTCTTGTTCTCCTACACATAAACCCATACATCTTCCTCAAAACAGCCACCATACCTACCTACTGCAGCATTTTCATAGCTGTTCCGAGATATATTGCCATGCAACTTCCATTTTACATTACATGACTTGCTGGCATTCATCATATACATATTGATTTAGTTCGTTGTGAGTTATTTGTAACAAAAAGTGTATTGTCATATTAGAGTGTTGCCCCTGAAAGTGAAAAGAGTCATGGAGGCCATTGAAAAGAGAAACAAAAAAGAAAAAATAGAAAAAAGAGAAAAAGAAAAAAAGAAAAAAAAATAATAAAGAAAAGGGGGCAACATTACTATCCTTTATCCACACTTGTGCTCATGTTTCAGCACCTGCATTATTCATTGTAATCATTTGTGCTCATGTTTAGCACTTGTACTCCATGTGAGAGAGTTTTCATGTTTTACTAGTATAACTATGTGGGGAATTTATACTATAGAACTTGGGTTGTATATTCCAATGATGAGCTTCCTCAAAATGCTCTAGGTCTTCATGAGCAACCAAGTTGGATGCACCCCCACTATTTCCATTGGAGAGCTTTCATACACATATAGCTCTATGTGCATCCGTTGCATGGCAATCACTACTCCTTACATAGCTTCGATTATAAGACTTCCTCTTGTCTAATGATCACTTATAGCTTTGTGAGACTTTCTTCCTTTGGCCTTCCAAACCCACATTAATGTTCTCTTAGCCATAACATCCTGGTGCCAATACCAAATGCTTACGCTCACCGGTTGAGTAGACTTCGAAACAGTTGATTCATGATGTTCATGTTTATTTTTACTTGGCTGAATCCTTCTATGTTCTGAAAGATTACTTGATGCTTGGAATTGAAGATAGAACTCCTACATTGGATACTTAACACATCTTTAATGAATCTTGTACGGTTTCATGTCTTTAAAGCAATCATTCATGAAAACTTTTAGCTTGTTTAACTAACTTGTTTTGTTGTCTTTTATATCATTATAGACCTTTGCTTTGAATGATTTGATCTCAGCTCATATGCTTTACAATATTATTGATCAAGATTATGTTGGTAGCATGTCACTTTAGAAATTATTGTTGTTATCGTTTACCTACTCGAGGACGAGTAGAACTAAGCTTGGGGATACTTGATTGATGATCCCGAAGAGCAAGTCTTGATGCCTGCACAAATAAACGGGATTAGGTTGAGACTCCAAGTGCAGAGTGTATAGTAAGTGGAAGACAGTTTTCCCCACGAGGGGTGACTCGAGGGTTTAATATCGAACTCTCGGGGAATCTGAAGTGGTAGATTTATCTTCTTATCCTTCTTTTGGTTACCTACAAAACAAGGTTAGATGTTTTGGTCCTCAACCTCACCTGTGGTTGTCAAGCACAAGGTGTAAGAATGATATCAGGATAGTTATGCAATGCAAACAAGAAATAAATATGCAATGATGGTGGATGCAATGATAAATGATATTTTTGGGTTTTTGAATGATGTATGCAAGATGAAAAGTATTTTTGTATTTTCGGATTTAATGATGGCTGAAAATAGAAAAGTGGTATATGGTGTTGGAAAGGTGTTTCTTATGATTAAAAATGGACTGGGGTTCATGGTTTCACAAATGCACTCTCTCTTTATAAAGTGGTAGACAATGGAACACACAAAGTTAACATATGAGATTGCAACACAGGGTTTGATAACAAGTTACTTAGATATATGGGCATCACGTCCTAACATAGAGATCTTTTGGTTATTAACCTCTCTTATACTCCACCAAGATGCGAACTAAATCATAACACCTCAGTAATTAAGATAACTCAGAGTATAGCATTAAGTATCATGACATGAAGTGAAAATAAGAACATGCTAGATCTAGTCATGGAGTAGTGGCAATGGTCACACCCACATCCCCGGTAGCATGGTATTTTAGTTTATCCCTAGTGAGGTAACAAAGTAAGGTAAAGATACCAAAGTGGATCGCAGAACTTTCTCTCACGTTCACTGCACTAGCCACCCCCCGTTACTCCAACTAATGCACACGTTCCCCACACACGCTCTCATAAACATGCTTGATCAAAACTAGTACAAGAACGGGGTACATAATATGCATCTATACTCATAACTGAAACAAACATTGCAATCTCAAACATATATTAACTCATAAAGATCCACCACAAAGGTATTACAACGGTGACCGTAATCAAGTTCAGCAGCTCATACGGTGCTAATTAGTGAAGCTCAAGAGAGAAGAGATACATAAGTTACTTCCACAAACCCATAGTCCAGAGGTGGACTACTCCCTCTTCATCATGGAGACGGTGGAGAAGTCGATGGAGAAGATGGAGACCACGCCGGTAGCGCCCCGCCGGAGTTTTCCCCCTCCAATTTGCAGCTCCTGATCTCCGTTTCGGTGTTTCTGTGTTTGTGCGGCGCTCCTTCCAGAGAACGACGGGGGACCTTTTTTATAGGCGTTTTTAGGTCAAGACGAAGGCGGGGAGCGAAGATCGACGGCAACGGAGCCACGAGGTCCGAACGGGTGGGTCCCACGCAGCCTGGTACTGTGGCCGCGTGGGCCCCCCTCGTTTGGCCCTCGGACCTCCGTTTGCTTGCTTCCTTTTTCCGTAGTCCTTCTTCCTTCCAAATATTGACGCCCGTAAATTTCCAGGTGATTTCGTTGACGTTTGGGTCCCTGAAACATTACAATACAAAACTAGGGTTTTCTGCCTGTGCAGGTTTAATTCCATAAAAATAGGAAATCATTAAGATATTTCCAAAATCATGATAAAACATTGATATAACCCTTATATGATGCAAATATGATTGGAGTATAAGCAATTACAGTGCAAAGTTCATGTATGCATTTTACATGCATCAACATCCCCAAGCTTAATCCATGCTCGTCCTCGAGTATGAAGATGATAAAACTAACATGGACTTTGCAATTTAATACTTAACAATGGATATCAAAGATGATTACTATTGCTACATATAGTCAAATAATTCATTCTTCAAAGGAGTAGCAATATGCAAATAGTTTATGAAGTGATATCAAGTATTCAAGACAAGGATGTTCATTGATAGTTCACAAAGTGTAACATGGTGATGCATGTAAAATGCATACATGAACTTTGCACTTTAATTACTTATATTCCAATCATATTTGCATCATATAAGGGTTATATCAATGTTTTATAATGATTTTGGGAATACTTCATAGTTTTCCCATTTATTTGGAATTAACCCTGTTTTTCCAGAAAACGTCTTTTTTAGTGTTTCAGACTTTTCGGGAGCTTCGGGACTCCAAAAAGGGCAAGGTCAAAGAGCACGGTTCAGAATTTTCGAGACGAACGCAATGGGCTTAAATTGAAGACCAGAAGCCCAACAGGCTGGAAATGGGAGGGTCCCACGCGCCTAAAGTACATGGCCGCGTGGGCCTATCTCGTTTCCACCTCGGAGCTCCGTGGCCGTCGATCTTTCGTCCACCGACTTCGCCTTGACCTAAAAACGCCTATAAAAAAGGTCTCCTGGCGCTTCGCGAAAGGAGGCGGCGGAGAAATAGAAAACCACGAAACGGAGAGTCAGAAGGCTGCCGCCGGAGAAGATCGGAAGGGGGAAACGCCGCCGGAATCACCTCCGGAGGGCTCCACCCCCCTCCGGCGTGTTCATCATCGACATCTACAGCAAGATCATCTCCATCTCCCCACTGTAAACTCTTGGCAAACATGATGTGTGGTGCAATATACTATTCCCTTGATCTATTGTGTCTCCCATCTGTGTTTGAGAAGTGATTTGTTCATGACACTTGTGAAATAGTTCGTTGATTGGTTGCATACAAGTGTTGTTATCTTTTATGATTGTCTTTATGTACAATATATGAGTGCACGCATATGTTGGGGAATGCATGTAAGGTGATCACCGTAGCGTAATGGATTGAGTAGGACATGTCGGAGTAGAGAGAAACCGGTGTCTGAGACTTGAAGTTACTTTATGGGGGATACATATGGGGGACTGATGCATGTAAAATGCATACAAGAACTTTGCACTTTAATTGCTTATATTCCAATCATATTTGCATCATATAAGGGTTATATCAATGTTTTATCATGATTTTGGGAATATTTCATAGTTTTCCCATTTATTTGGAATTAACCCTGCGCAGGCAGAAAACCCCGTTTTCTTATTTTTATGTTTCAGGGACCCAAACGTCAACGAAATCACCTGGAAATTTACGGGCGTCAATATTTGGAAGGAAGAAGGACTACGGAAAAAGGAAGCAAGCAAACGGAGACCCGATGGCCAAACGGGCATGGCCCACGCGGCCACAGTACCAGGCCGCGTGGGACCCACCCGTTCAGCCCTCGTGGCTCCGTTGCCGTCGATCTTCGCTCCACCGCCTTCGTCTTGACCTAAAAACGCCTATAAAAAAGGTCCCCCGTCGTTCTCTGGAAGGAGCACCGCCCAAACACAGAAACACCGAAACGGAGATCAGGAGCTGCAGATTGGAGGGGGAAAACTCCGGCGGGGCGCTGCCGGCGTGATCTCCACCTTCTCCATCGACTTCTCCACCGTCTCCATGATGAAGAGGGAGTAGTCCACCTCTGGACTATGGGTTTGTGGAAGTAACTTATGTATCTCTCCTCTCTTGAGCTTCACTAATTAGCACCGTATGAGCTGCTGAACATGATTACGGTCACCGTTGTAATACCTTTGTGGTGGATCTTTATGAGTTAATATATGTTTGAGATTGCAATGTTTGTTTCAGTTATGAGTATAGATGCATATTATGTACCCCGTTCCTGTCTACTTGTTTTGATCAAGCATGTTTATGAGAGCGTGTGTGGGGGAACGTGTGCATTAGTTGGAGTAACGGGGGGTGGCTAGTGCAGTGAACGTGAGAGAAAGTTCTGCGATCCATTTTGGTATCTTTACCTTACTTTGTTACCTCACTAGGGATAAACTAAAATACCATGCTACCGGGGATGTGGGCGTGACCATTGCCACTACTCCATGACTAGATCTAGCATGTTCTTATTTTCACTTCATGTCATGATACTTATTGCTATACTCTGAGTTATCTTAATTACTGAGGTATTATGATTTAGTTCGCATCTTGGTGGAGTAAAAGAGAGATTAATAACCAAAAGATCTCTATGTTAGGACGTGATGCCCATATATCTAAGTAACTTGTTATCAAACCCTGTGTTGCAATCTCATATGTTAACTTTGTGTGTTCCATTGTCTACCACTTTATAAAGAGAGAGTGCATTTGTGAAACCATAAACCCCAGTCCATTTTTAATCATAAGAAACACCTTTCCAACACCATATACCACTTTTCTATTTTCAGCCATCATTAAATCCGAAAATACAAAAATACTTTTCATCTTGCATACATCATTTAAAAACCCAAAAATATCATTTATCATGGCATCCACCATCATTGCATATTTATTTCCTGTTTGCATTGCATAACTATCCTGATATCATTCTTACACCTTGTGCTTGACAACCACAGGTGAGGTTGAGGACCAAAACATCTAACCTTGTTTTGTAGGTAACCAAAAGAAGGATAAGAAGATAATTCTACCACTTCAGATTCCCCGAGAGTTCGATATTAAACCCTCGAGTCACCCCTCGTGGGGAAAACTGTCTTCCACTATACTATACACTCTGCACTTGGAGTCTCAACCTAAATCCCGTTATTTGTGCAGGCATCAAGACTTGCTCTTCGGGATCATCAGGGACCCTAGAACTTAAGGCTATGGTGGGACAATTATGTCTTAATAATTCTTGTGCTGCACATTTATTTGGCCATGAGATCCATCATAAGAGTTGTGTTATTGCTCATTTATTTACACCTATTTATGGCTCCCGTGCTTCACTAATTGTGACAACCACGCGAATGAAATAACAATTGCTAGAACATTTGCTCCCTTGAGATATTTGCTACTTGAGATATTTGATACTTGCTGCTTCAGAAACTTGCTTGAGAAAACTGCTGAGAGAAACTTGCTCTAAGAAACCTGTGTCTGAAACTTGCTTGAGAAACTTGCTACTAGATAAATCCATTCCACGTCACTTGCTTCCATTAGTTAGATCCTTTCATATTTATTGCTTTGCATAAAAGGCCATATAAGAGGGTTATAGGGCTTTAGAGAATAGATAGTTTACCTTCAGCTCCTCGTGGGTTCGACACTCAAATACTTGTCGAATTATGCTACAGTGATTCCTTGCCCTTGGGGATTATCAAGTACTTTTCTGGCGCCGTTGCCGGGGAGCGTTGTGCTAAACTTTTATTCTTGTTTGCATTGCATACTAACATATAAATCTAAAACACAAAAAAATTAGAAAATGGAAAAGAACAAAAAAAATTAGAGTTGTATAATATCTATCTTGAGTTTGGACATGAAGTGTTTGAGGAGAAAATTAAATTTTATTTGCATAACACTCATGTTTGTGGTACTAACTCTTTGAACACCTTTATTGCTAATGCTCTGGAAAAGTTTAAGCTTGGGGAAGCCGTTGAGGATGAAAGTGATTTAATTGAGTTTGATGATCCATTATGCTCATTAGATGATAAGTCTTTATGTGGTGATTCTATTCAAAACTATGTGGGTATGTTTAACTTTAATGCTTGCAACTATTATGAGAGAGGAAGAGATAAGAATCCTCTTTATGTTTCTATGTTATTTAAAATGCAAGCTACTGATCACTACATGCATTGGGTATCACAAAATTGCTGCTATTTATTCATATATAAAATGCCAATGCATAGGAAAAGAGTTAGACTTAAAAGTTGATGGTTTGATATTCTGTGGTGTGTTCCTTATGCTTTAACTTCCTATTCGGTTTGAGCACACCTTTATATCCTTACAACATGTAAAATATCTCTACCTACTGATTTGTGACAATTAGTTTAGGATTTTCGTTTTTTTATATAAATTTTTTTTTGGGAAAGTAAATGAGAAGGATGAGTAATGGAGAAGTTGGGGTCGACCTTGAACATGTGTTGTTCATGCCAATGGAACCATTGCAAAATCTCTATCATTTAAACTTTTCCCAAAGCTAAAACCAAATAAAAAGAGTGATAATAGTAATTCGCTGTCCAGTTTTTGACATATCTTGTCTTTATTCTGCATTACTCTCATTACTTGTGTTTTGTGCGGTTCTTTTGATCAAGGAGCATTACATAACCATAGTAACAGTAGCTAATGTTTAAAATCAATTCATGATATGTCTTTGTTGTGCCTATGTGGATTTAATTTATGAAGGCACTAACCCCTCTAATCAAGTTGTGACGAGTGTTGTGTAAAGAGAATTTTAAGGTGGAAGAATTGAGGGTGATGAACAAGATCAAGAGGGACAAAAACTCAAGCTTGGGGATGTACCCCTAGGCTCACCCTACATATATCAAATAAGTACAAGAATTTAAGCTTGTGGATGCCAAGCCACCTCACTTCAACCATCTTGATACCAAGTAAGTAAGCCTAGCTATATGGCTATAAAGAAAGCGCTTTGCGGGAGGCAACCCGGTTATTTTTGTGTGTGATTTTTCTTTGTGTCCTCTTGCTGTAACAAGAGATTTTGTGTCTAGTTTAGTTCTAGAGTCTTTAATAAAGTGCCAAGTTTTACCCATGTTGGTCTTGAAAAGTTGCTATTTGAGTTCGGAGATTTTATTCCTGCACGAATCTGTGCACGGTATGATTTTTAATTCTTATTCTGTAACTCCGAATGAGCTCATATTTGAACTGTAGTTGCAAATTTTCATTCTCTGTATGCATGAATTTTTTCGGAATTTTTCGAGAAAGTTTGGTAGGGTAGAAAAATACGTTTTGCTGCTGCTGTTTTTCTGGACAGATTCTGTCCCATTTTGTTTGATGCATGCTTTGAGCTTTTAAGTTGAATCTTTTTGATACAATTGAGTTTATGAGTAGGCATATAACATTATACACTCTCTGGACATCTCATATGAATTTTTGTTCAAGGATTATATGCAGCAAGAAACCTATTTGTTTATCACTATTAATGCACCCCACAGAAAAGAGATGGAGAAAACGGTGTTTTGAAGTTTTTTCACAGGGATTGGAGGAGATGCACCAAGAGCTATCCAAGGATGGTGAAGACCATAAGCTTGGGGATGTGAAGACAACCCCGCTGGACCTACACACTCTCGGTTTGCACACGTCCAACTTCTGTTTTTCGATCAAAACACTTTATCGCATAAACTTGGAGCGTCGTTTTTGTTTGAGTCTTGAGAGACCACCACACTATCAATTATATATGAGAGAGCTACTGGAAATATGGGTTGAAATATGATGGATGCTATTATCATGATGGGAAAAGGGATGTTTGACTTGATTTTTAATGATACATATAGTTGCATGATTTATGAGCTTGTTTATGAGTAATAGTTTGCAAATTCTTTTTGTAGAGCTATCACTTATTCATGTTTTGGTGCTGATTGTTATTTCACTTGGTTTAACATGGATTAGTTAGTTCTATGGACACTCATGCATGCGTCTAGATGGTCAACTTTCTCCCTTTTGCTAGCCAAAAAACTCCAACAAGCAAAAACTTGTTTCCAACACCTTCAACCAAAGTTATTCCAGTGAGTCCACCATATCTACCTACTAGCTATATGCTATTCCGAGTATGTTCATCATGATATTTGTGTTATCTATACCTCTGAATGAAAATGATTATGTTATTGATTGCCATGGGAAAAGTTGGTTATATAGCTCTCACGAACTTGATGCACATTTTACTATCATTGCAATAAATAAAACATGACCCATTGTGATTAAGATTATGATGCTAGTGGTTTGATAAATGTTCGAGGTTGGGAGTTAGCCCATATGTGCTGTCACATGCAAAGCTTTCAACATGCTCCTTCATCTCATTTAGTTGATATCATGTACTTTTGTTTATGGATGCCTATCATGGTGAAATGAGGTGGAAATGAAGAAGTTTAAATGAGTTTGTATAAATGGTTAGAGAGACGCCTGGGCCGCTAATCTAAGCCATGCATTATTCATGGTGGAAATTTACTTACATGCTATGGTGAATTATCTATGACGCACCTTACAATAAAAAGCTATACCAATGGTAAATAAAAAGGGTGTTGAGGTTTTCATCTTGTTTGTTTGTCTTGTCATTTTGATATGGGCTTGTTCCATATCCTGGGACAAGAGGTACCCCAGTTGACGCTCTTGATGATACTATTATTACTTATAATGATATATAACTTGAACTTGCTTTGTTTCCTAAGTTGAGTAATCATGGTGTAGGTACTTGTATTCAAGGGGCATGAGACATCCAACCTTTACTTTGTCAAGCACACTACTCATATTTGCTCTCACATTAAACTATAATCATTCAAGATGCTATGATAGGGGAATGAGAGCTTGACACCAAGTATTACCACATTGCAATCATTAACTTAAGTATGAGAGTTTGGAGGTTAGATGAAACTTATGCATGCTTTACCTCTACTCACTTATACATCTTTCCTAAGTGTCCACCTATCATATTCAGATTTTCATCATCACTCTATGACCAATGTAGGATGTCCATACTTATCATTATGCATACACTGGTCCATACTACTATCTGTTATGTTACACTTTGTGAACTATCATTGAACATCCTTGCATTGAATACTTGATATCACTTCATAAACTATTTGCATATTGCTACTCCTTTGAAGAATGAATCATTTGACTATATGTAGCAATAGTAATCATCTTTGATATTCATTGTTAAGTATTAAATTGCAAAGTCCATGTTAGTTTTATCATCTTCATACTCGAGGACGAGCATGGATTAAGCTTGGGGATGTTGATGCATGTAAAATGCATACATGAACTTTGCACTTTAATTGCTTATATTCCAATCATATTTGCATCATATAAGGGTTATATCAATGTTTTATAATGATTTTGGGAATACTTCATAGTTTTCCATTTATTTGGAATTAACCCTGTTTTTCCAGAAAACGTCTTTTTTAGTGTTTCAGACTTTCCGGGATCGGAGCTTCGGGACTCCAAAAAGGGCAAGGTCAAAGAGCACGGTTCAGAATTTTCGAGACGAACGCAATGGGCTTAAATTGAAGACCAGAAGCCCAACAGGCTGGAAATGGGAGGGTCCCACGCGGCCTAAAGTACATGGCCGCGTGGGCCTATCTCGTTTCCACCTCGGAGCTCCGTGGCCATCGATCTTTCGTCCACCGACTTCGCTTGACCTAAAACGCCTATAAAAAAGGTCTCCTGGCGTTTCGTGAAAGGAGGCGGCGGAGAAACAGAAAACCACGAAACAGAGAGTCAGAAGGCTGCCACCGGAGAAGATCGGAGGGGGGAAACGCCGCCGGAATCACCTCCGGAGGGCTCCACCCCCCTCCGGCGTGTTCATCATCGACATCTACAGCAAGATCATCTCCATCTCCCCACTGTAAACTCTTGGCAAACATGATGTGTGGTGCAATATACTATTCCCTTGATCTATTGTGTCTCCCATCTGTGTTTGAGAAGTGATTTGTTCATGGCACTTGTGAAATAGTTCGTTGATTGGTTGCATACAAGTGTTGTTATCTTTTATGATTGTCTTTATGTACAATATATGAGTGCACGCATATGTTGGGGAATGCATGTAAGGTGATCACCGTAGCGTAATGGATTGAGTAGGACATGTCGGAGTAGAGAGAAACCGGTGTCTGAGACTTGAAGTTACTTTATGGGGGATATATGGGGGACCCTAGAACTTAAGGCTATGGTGGGACAATTATGTCTTAATAATTCTTGTGCTGCACATTTATTTGGCCATGAGATCCATCATAAGAGTTGTGTTATTGCTCATTTACTTGGCTACACCTATTTATGGCTCCCACCTAAAAGAAACAACTAAGACTGAAACATGTGCTTCACTAATTGTGACAACCACGCGAATGAAATAACAATTGCTAGAAAATTTGCTCCTTGAGATATTTGCTACTTGAGATATTTGATACTTGCTGCTTGAGAAACTTGCTTGAGAAAACTGCTGAGAGAAACTTGCTCTAAGAAACCTGTGTCTGAAACTTGCTTGAGAAACTTGCTACTAGATAAATCCATTCCACGTCACTTGCTTCCATTAGTTAGATCCTTTCATATTTATTGCTTTGCATAAAAGGCCATATAAGAGGGTTATAGGGCTTTAGAGAATAGATAGTTTACCTTCAGCTCCTCGTGGGTTCGACACTCAAATACTTATCGAATTGTGCTACAGTGATTCATTGCTCTTGGGGATTATCACATGGTAGCAAGTAATATGGAACACATGTATGCATAATGATAAGTAGAACATCCTACAATGGTCATAGAGTGTAGATGAAAATCTGAATATGATAGGTGTACACTTTGGAAAGATGTATATGTGAGTAGAGGTAAAGCATGCATAAGTTTCATCCAACTTCCAAACTCTTCTACTTAAGTTAATGATTGCAATAAGGTATTCATTGGTGTCAAGCTCTCATTGCCCCTATCATAGCATCTTGAATGATTAAGGTTAAAGTGAAAGCAAATATGAGTAGTGTGCTTGATAAAGAATGGGTTGAATGTCTCATGCCCCTTGAATACAAGTACTTACACCATGTGTTACTCAACTTGGGAAACAAAGCAAGTTCAATTAAATATCATTGTAAGCATAATAGTATCATCAAGAGCGTCAACTGGGGTACCTCTTGTCCCAAGATATGGAACAAGCCCATATCAAAATGACAAGACAAACAAACAAAATGAACAATCTCAACACCCTTTTTATTTACCATTTGGAATAGTTTTTTATTGCAAGGTGTATCACAGAAGGTTCACCATAGTATGTAAGTAAATTTCCACCATGAATGATGCATGGCTTAGATTAGCGGCCCAGGCGTCTCTCTAACCATTTACACAAACTCATTTAAACTCACTCTATTTCCACATTTATTTCAACATGATAAGCATCCATAGACAAAAGCACATGATATCAACTAAATGAGATGAAGAGCGTGTTGAAAGCTTGCCATGTGACAGCACATATGGGCTAACTTCCAACCCAAAACATTCATCAAGCCACAAACATCATAATCTTAATCACAATGGGTCAAGTTTTATTATGCAAATAAAAGAACATTGTGCATCAAGTTCGTGAGAGCTATATAACCAATTTTTTTCCATTGCAATCAATAACATAAACATTTTCATTCAGAGGTAAGATAACACAAACAACATGTTAAACATACTCGGAATAGCATAAAGCCAATAGGTAGATATGGTGGACTCACTGGAATAACTTTGGTTGAAGGTGTTGGAAACAAGTTTTTGCTTGTTGGAGTTTTTGGGCTAGCAAAAGGGAGAAAGTTGACCATCTAGATGCATGCATGAGTGTCCATAGAACTAACTAATCCATGTTAAACCAAGTGAAATAACAATCAGCACCAAAACATGAATAAGTGATAGCTCTACAAAAAGAATTTGCAAACTATTACTCATAAACAAGCTCATGAATCATGCAACTATATGTATCATTAAAAATCAAGTCAAACATCCCTTTTCCCAATCTTATAAAAGCATCCAACATATTTCAACCCATATTTCCAGTAGCTCTCTCATATATAATTGATAGTGTGGTGGTCTCTCAAGACTCAAACAAAAACAAAAAACGACGCTCCAAGTTTATGCGATAAAGTGTTTCGATCGAAAAACAGAAGTTGGACGTGTGCAAACCGAGAGTGTGTAGGTCCAGCGGGGTTGTCTTCACATCCCCAAGCTTATGGTCTTCACCATCCTTGGATAGCTCTTGGTGCATCTCCTCCAATCCCTGTGAAAAAACTTCAAAACACCGTTTCTCCCATCTCTTTTCTGTGGGGTGCATTAATAGTGATAAACAAATAGGTTCCTTGCTGCATATAATCCTTGAACAAAAATTCATATGAATGTCCAGAAAGTGTATAATGTTGTATGCCTACTCATAAACTCAATTGGATCAAAAAGATTCAACTTAAAAGCTCAAAGCATGCATCAAACAAAATGGGACAGAATCTGTCCAGAAAAACAGCAGCAGCAAAACGTATTTTTCTACCCTACCAAACTTTCTCGAAAAATTCCGAAAAAATTCATGCATACAGAGGATGAAAAGTTGCAACTACAGTTCAAATATGAGCTCATTCGGAGTTACAGAATAAGAATTAAAAATCATACCGTGCACTGACTCGTGCAGGAATAAAATCTCCGAACGCTATAAGCAACTTTTTCAAACCAAAAAGGGTAAAACTTGGCACTTTATTAAAAACTCCAGAACCTAACTAGACACAAAATCTCTTGTTACAGCAAGAGGACACAAAGAAAAATCACACAAAAAATAACCGGGTTGCCTCCCGCAAAGCGCTTTCTTTATAGCCATATAGCTAGGCTTCTTACTTGTTGTTTTATTGTGGACGAAGCTCATGAGGGAGCTTGAACTTTGGTGGTTCCCTCTTCCTTGGAAAGTGTTCCATGCACTTCTTGTGTGGAAACTGAAACTTTACATTCCCTTCCTTTGAATCAATGATAGCACCTGTGGTACGAAGAAAAGGTCTTCCAAGAATAATAGGACTAGAGGTTTTATTCCCCATATCCATGATTAGAAAATCCACAGGCACAAAAGTCATATGTAACTCTACCATAACATCACTTACTTTTCCCAAAGCATGTTTAATAGAGTCATCAGCAAGTGCTAGTTCAATAGAGCATTTTTCAAGATTTTTCAATTCAAGCACTTCATATAGTTCTTTAGATAAAACAGAGACACTAGATCCTAGATCAAGTATGGCATGGTGTGTCTCTTTTCCAATAGTTACTAGTACCTTAGGTATCCACATATCCCCAAGCTTAGGTGGTATCATAGCCTCTTGGTTGTACCTAGCAATCTTTTCTTTCAAGACATGATTAGCAATATAAGAACCAAAACCTGCTTGGTTAGTGTTGATGGAAGGATCACTTGCAAATTTTTGTAAGATAGATATTAATTCATGCAAGCTACAATTTTCTAAGTCAAGCAAAGGATCCTTGACTTCATTAAGCATTTTAACTTCCTCAACTTTCTTTTCCAACTCAATCAGCATAAGAGATTCATCATGTTCAGTTTCTTTAGCTTCTTCTTTTAAACTACCAAGTTGAGACATGAGTGGCAACAAATATTCAGGGTAGTTCAATAATTCATCAAGAGTTTCCTCCAAAGTAAGAGGAACATTTTCAGCAATGTTAACAGAATTCATTCCAACCACAGGTGATGCTTGTGGTTTCCCTGCAGACATACTCAATAAAGTGGCTTGATTATCAGCTAGTTTAGACAAAGCTTTGTCTAGTCCTGCAGCTTGGAGTTGTAAGCCTTTAATATCAGAACTAATAGAAGCAACAGACTTATCAACTCTTGTATCATGTATTATGACTAGCAACTTGTTCCATGAGAATTTTGTTAGCCTCAGAATTATCATTGCGTGATAACATAGGCTTCCAATTATTATCATTAGCATTAGGATATGGAACAAAAGGACGATTGTTGGGAACATATGGGGGTTTATTATAAGAGTTATAATTGTTGTTACCATACCCATTATTACCATAGTTCCTAATGAAGTTGACATCAATATTTTCAGAATTGTTTCCAACTAGTTCTTGCAAAGGAACATTTTCAACACTAGGTTTATTAAGCAAAGCAAGAATAGTATCCATTTTAGATGACAAATCATTAGTTTCTTCAATAGAGTTCACTTTCTTAGAAGGATTAGGTGCCCTATCAGTATGCCATTGACTATAGTTTTGTAAAATGCTTTCCAATATATTTTTAGCTTCTACTATAGTCTTACTCATAAAAGCACCTCCAGCAGCAGAATCAAGTATGTTTCTAGACATGTAGTTTAAACCATTGTAGAAAGAGTGTAATATGGTCCATTCATTAACTCCATGTGAGGGACAAGTTCTAAGCATAAGTTTTATCCTATCCCAAGCCATAGCAACATGTTCATTTTCATTTTGCCTAAAAGAAAGGATGTTGTTTCTATTTTGCAAAATTTTAACAGGGGGATAATATTTCTTAATGAAAGCTTCTTTTAGATCATCCCAAGAATTAATACTACCAGATGGCAAGGAATGCAACCACTCTTTAGCTTTTCCTCTAAGTGAAAAAGGAAATAACTTCAGTTTTAGGATATCACTTTCCACATTTTTAAACTTTTGCATGTCACATATTTCAACAAAGTCATGAAGATGCATAGAGGCATCCTCCATAGCACTACCACCAAATTGTTCCCTAGTTATCAAGTTCAACAAACTAGGACTTACTTCATAACTCTCAGCATTTATCTTAGGTGTGGCAATAGCTCTCGTGATAAATTGATCATTAGGAGTGTTTGTGTAGTCACACAACTTAGTTCTTTCTCCCATTTTAGCAAGTTTTTTTGGTATTTTTAATTTTTTATGCAAAACTGAAATAAATATGATATGATATGCAATGACACTAACAAAACAAATAAATTGCTTTGTAAGTAAAGATGGATAAGATGGTGCTCACGTAGGTGCAACCTCCCCAAGCTTAGGTGTTAGCACAAGTTGGTGACGTTGACTTTGTTGTGAGATGAATGCGATGATGCACACCCTTGGATAAATCTCTCAGCTACGATTCCCCGGCAACGGCGCCAGAAAACGTCTTGATGATCCCGAAGAGCAAGTCTTGATGCCTGCACAAATAAACGGGATTAGGTTGAGACTCCAAGTGCAGAGTGTATAGTAAGTGGAAGACAGTTTTCCCCACGAGGGGTGACTCGAGGGTTTAATATCGAACTCTCGGGGAATCTGAAGTGGTAGATTTATCTTCTTATCCTTCTTTTGGTTACCTACAAAACAAGGTTAGATGTTTTGGTCCTCAACCTCACCTGTGGTTGTCAAGCACAAGGTGTAAGAATGATATCAGGATAGTTATGCAATGCAAACAAGAAATAAATATGCAATGATGGTGGATGCAATGATAAATGATATTTTTGGGTTTTTGAATGATGTATGCAAGATGAAAAGTATTTTTGTATTTTCGGATTTAATGATGGCTGAAAATAGAAAAGTGGTATATGGTGTTGGAAAGGTGTTTCTTATGATTAAAAATGGACTGGGGTTCATGGTTTCACAAATGCACTCTCTCTTTATAAAGTGGTAGACAATGGAACACACAAAGTTAACATATGAGATTGCAACACAGGGTTTGATAACAAGTTACTTAGATATATGGGCATCACGTCCTAACATAGAGATCTTTTGGTTATTAACCTCTCTTATACTCCACCAAGATGCGAACTAAATCATAACACCTCAGTAATTAAGATAACTCAGAGTATAGCATTAAGTATCATGACATGAAGTGAAAATAAGAACATGCTAGATCTAGTCATGGAGTAGTGGCAATGGTCACGCCCACATCCCCGGTAGCATGGTATTTTAGTTTATCCCTAGTGAGGTAACAAAGTAAGGTAAAGATACCAAAGTGGATCGCAGAACTTTCTCTCACGTTCACTGCACTAGCCACCCCCCGTTACTCCAACTAATGCACACGTTCCCCCACACACGCTCTCATAAACATGCTTGATCAAAACAAGTAGACAAGAACGGGGTACATAATATGCATCTATACTCATAACTGAAACAAACATTGCAATCTCAAACATATATTAACTCATAAAGATCCACCACAAAGGTATTACAACGGTGACCGTAATCATGTTCAGCAGCTCATACGGTGCTAATTAGTGAAGCTCAAGAGAGGAGAGATACATAAGTTACTTCCACAAACCCATAGTCCAGAGGTGGACTACTCCCTCTTCATCATGGAGACGGTGGAGAAGTCGATGGAGAAGATGGAGACCACGCCGGCAGCGCCCCGCCGGAGTTTTCCCCCTCCAATCTGCAGCTCCTGATCTCCGTTTCGGTGTTTCTGTGTTTGTGCGGCGCTCCTTCCAGAGAACGTCGGGGGACCTTTTTTATAGGCGTTTTTAGGTCAAGACGAAGGGTGGAGCGAAGATCGACGGCAACGGAGCCACGAGGCCAACGGGTGGGTCCCACGCGGCCTGTACTGTGGCCGCGTGGGCCCCCCGTTTGGCCCTCGGGCCTCCGTTTGCTTGCTTCCTTTTTCCGTAGTCCTTCTTCCTTCCAAATATTGACGCCCGTAAATTTCCAGGTGATTTCGTTGACGTTTGGGTCCCTGAAACATTAAAATACAAAACTAGGGTTTTCTGCCTGTGCAGGGTTAATTCCATAAAAATAGGAAATCATTAAGATATTCCAAAATCATGATAAAACATTGATATAACCCTTATATGATGCAAATATGATTGGAATATAAGCAATTAAAGTGCAAAGTTCATGTATGCATTTTACATGCATCATTGATACGTCTCCAACGTATCTATAATTTCTTATGTTCCGTGCTAGTTTTATACCAATAGCTACATGTTTTATTCACACTTCATAGCATTTTTATGCATTTTCTGGAACTAACCTATTAACAAGATGCCACAGTGCCAGTTCCTGTTTTCTGCTGTTTTTGGTTTCAGAAAAGCTGTTCTGTAAATATTCTCGGAATCGGACGAAACAAAATCGCAGAAGCCTATTTTTCCCGACACGTTCCAGAAGTCCGAAGAGGAGACGAAGGGGGGCAGCAGGGCACCCTCCCCACATGGCGGCGCGGGTGGGCCCCCTGTCGCGCCAGCCTATGGGGAGCGGGCCCCGCGCCTCCACCGACGTTGCCCCTTCGCCTATAAGTTCCCCCAGGCGAAAACCCTAAAATAATCAGTCATATTCCACCAAGGGTTCCGCTGCGCCGCCGCCATCGACGACAAGTTTCGGGGGACAGAAGTCTCTGTTCCGGTACCTTGCCGGGACGGGGAAGTGCCCCGGAGCCATCTCCATCGACTCCACTGCCATCTTCATCGCCGTTGCTGTCTCCCATGATGAGGAGGGAGTAGTTCTCCCCCGAGGCTGAGGGCTCTACCGGTAGCTATGTGGTTTATCTCTCTCTCTCCCATGGTGTGATCTTTATGTGATCATGAGCTATGTAATCTAGTTGAATAAGTAGATGTTACACTTTATCTATTATGCCACTCTTGAGGTTACTTTAATATGAACTCCGGATTCAGTTCCCACGGTGTGAAGGTGACAGTGTGCGCACCGTGTGTGACTCCTTTATGACGTTGTCGGTGTTTGTTTACTCAGACTTTGAGGTGTGCTTTTGCAGCCCTACGCAATGAATGATGTTTGTTATCTAACAAGAGAGTGTTTGAGAGTAGTATTTATTTATTCAATTATGTTGTCATTGTTGAGAGTGCCCACTAGTGAAAGTATGATCCCTAGGCCTTGTTTCTAAGCATTGAAACACCGTTTACAACAAGTTCTGCTACATGTTTGCTTGCTGCCATTTTTATTTCAGATTGCAATTACTACTTATAATCATCCATATTACTTGTATTTCACTATCTCTTCGCCGAACTAGTGCACCTATACATCTGACAAGTGTATTGGGTGTGTTGGGGACACAAGAGACTTCTTGTATATTAATTGCAGGGTTGCTTGAGAGGGATATCTTTGACCTCTACCTCCCTGAGTTCGATAAACCTTGGGTGATTCACTTAAGGGAAGCTTGCTGCTGTTCTACAAACCTCTGCTCTTGGAGGCCCAACACTGTCTACAAGAATAGAATCGTGCGTAGACATCAACTTGCAACTGAGATTTTCTCAACTTCATAGGCCAGTTGCAACTCAATTGCAATTGACTTTTCTTATGTTTTTATATTTATATTTTTAGTTTTTAATTATTATTATCATTTTTTAACAGAGTTGCAACTGCTTCTCTGAAAATTTGATATTTTTTAGTCAATTTACAGCTGCACTTGCAACTAGTTTCCTCCGACCCCCTGACAGCCAGTTGCAACTTCACTTGCAATTGTGATTCTTCCGACCCGCTAATAGCCAGTTTTGCAACGACACTTGCAACTGTGATTCCTCTCACCCTGATAGCTAGTTGCAACGCACTTGCAATTGGGATTTATTTTTGATTTTTGATTTTCTTATTTTAATTATTATTTTTAGTTTTAATTAGTATTATTATTATTGTTTTTTCTGAACTGAGTTTCAACTGCACTTGTAACTGAGATTTTTTGACCCAGTTGCAACTACAATTGCAACTGAGTTTCTTTTAGCCAGCTACAACTGCACGTGCATCTGAGTTTTTGTAGGTAGTTGCAACTGCACTTGCAATTGAGTCTTTCTTGACGCTATATATCGGTCGCAATTGAGATTTTGTTCCCTTGAAGTACAAGTTGGGCCTTTGCTGTACAAAGCCCACCAATAGGGTGATTCCTATTTGACACATATTGTGTCCGCAACACGTACGTCTGCTGCTCGACTCCGCAGTTGGGCGGCCCAGGTAGTATCATTTTTGTCATTTTTTTTCCTTTGCAATTTTCTTTTCGGTTTTTTGGTTCCTTTTTCGTTTGTTTGTTCGTTTTTAATGTTCATTTTTGTTCAAATTTGAAAAAAATTCAAATTTGAAATCTATTCACATGTGAAATTTGTTCATATTTGATTAACGTTCATATTTTAAAAACCGTTCACATTTAAAATTGTTCAGATTTGAAATTTATTCACATATAAAAATCGTTCATATTTTGAAATTGTTCAGATCTAAAAATTGTTCCGATTGTGATTTAGAGCCGTTCGGATTCTCGTTTAACATCAACTGAATGTCAGCTTAGTTGCTTGGTCCTGGACTCCTGGTCGCTCCACCTAGAAGAGCCAGGTTCGAATCCTAGCTAAGCAATTCCGCAGTTCGGTTTTTCATTTTTATGTGTTTTTTCCGGCAGCGCAGTTGGGCTGGCCCACCTAGAGTCTGGATAACGCGAAAATAAAACAGGAGAAACAAACGAAAAGCCCAACAGAAAAGAAAGCGCAACAACAAAGATGACAGGGGTTGCTGGACCAAATTCGCGCGTGCTGACGTCATGCGACTGAGAATTATGTTAATTTGCAGTCGCATGAGACTTAGAGAGACCCAAAACATTGTGTCTGATGTTTGGCAGTCGCGCAGGGTATGCGGTACAATCAAACACGGTTTCGGAAAAAATAAGGTGTGCCATGCAGGAGGCAACCGCACACAGTTTTTTTAATAACTGTGCATCATTTAATTTTTTATCATAATGAGTCTGTTTTAGGTAGTAAGGCACATTGTAGCATAAGAGAAAACAGCGCCAACAAAACACACACAATTTTTAGAAAAAACTATTGCGTTGACGAAGCCAATCGCACACGATTTTGTAAAAAAAAAATTGTGTGTGAATTACCATAAAAAGGTGTTTTGGCGTCCCGCGCATTCTTCAGGGAAGATCTACCCAGCTCCGTGCAGGTGGATGGGATGTCTTGTGGTGGCAGATGCAGCTCGTCGGCACCGACGTCTTGTACATCTGCTGGTAGGTGGCTAGCTTACGAACATGGTAGGTTGACCATGGGGTGTTGTCGGGGCAGTGCTGGGTGACGGGGTCCAACGGGAAGCAAAATGAGGCGTATCTCCGGTGGTCGGTTTCCATGGTAGCAGGCGGCGGTTGAGGGTGCAGGGATGCAAGATCTTGGATGTTGGGGCCGCAACCGTGGATGATGGATTGTGCTTTAGGCTCTCCGGCGAGCGATGTTGCGGTGGTGGTAGCTTCTCTATTTGGCTAGGTGGATGGCGAGGAGCGGGTCATGGGGGGTCCTGGTGTTCACTATTCTTCGACCGTTGTGGGGTCCATAACGTGTCTTAGAGTTAAGTTTTGGTGGTCGGTGGCAGATCATGGTACATTGCTGTTGTGGGGGTGATTTTGGGCGAGAGCCCGGCGCGTTGGTGCCAGCGGTAGTGATGCATCTGGGTGTTGTAATCTTCTTGAGGACGTCGTTGTGGTCACCTTCTCCGAAATAGGGCTCTAGGTGAAAACTCTTGACCATGTTTTCGGCCTCGACCGACAGTCCTCTTGGGGGCATCCCGGTGAAGCTTTGGTGCCTTTTGGTCATGTCATGTTGAGATCATCACTTGAAGCGCATTCAGTTCTGGCGTGGGGATGCTACCTTTCTTTTACATGTGATTTAGTTGTCACCATTAGGGGTCCTCATTGATGTTGGCAGGATCTGCGCTCCACGGCTTGAAGCGAGATGGTAGGCAGTCCTCTCCGACCATAGTTTTGTGTGTGTGGTGCAACAATGTCCAATGCTTTCCTAAGGATGTGTGGTGTCGCCTCTAGTTGGTAATTTAGGATTTTTTTAAAGGAATGTGGCTCCTCTCGCTTTTTTTCTTTGTTCTTCTTTTT
Source organism: Poa pratensis (assembly GCA_947311845.1). Lineage (NCBI taxonomy): Eukaryota > Viridiplantae > Streptophyta > Magnoliopsida > Poales > Poaceae > Poa > Poa pratensis. The sequence goes on from CAMZMU010000085.1 coordinate 91,053,341, forward strand.
TAAGGATTTTTTTAAGGAATGTGTTGTTTTGCCTATAAACCAGGGCGAAATACTATATCGGAGAAGTGACTGTTCTCAAAGGGGCCGAGGAATAACAACTTATAAGTCAGCTAACAATGAGATTCATCTAAGTAGAAAAAAACGAAAGTCCCATCTCTATCGGACGGCCATTTATATGTTTTTTGCGATGGCCATTTATATGTTGTGAACTGAGTAATTACTACTTTAAACTGTGTGAAGTCGATTAAACTACAAAAATTCAAAAAAAAAGTCGATTAAACTACAACCTACGGTCAGCCCATTTGGACACGAAATTCCTGCTCTATACATGCTTGCATGATATCACACGTCCACGGTTATGCTCCTATCTGGCAAAACTTCAAACCATCCTTCCTAGTTTCTTCCCCAAATAAAGCAACAATTTTCAAAAAAAAAAAAAACGTCGCTGATCATTTGATGTCATCCAAGCAGCAACCAGATGATCCTTAATTTGGTGCCATTACAACTAGGCCCGGCCTCCCGGGTGTTAGTTAGCTTGTCAATTGCCTTCCCTTTGGTTTTCTATTATCCTGTCCTGACCTCGTCAGGATTCCGGCGAAGAAGCATCAGGGCTAGCTGCAATTAGACGGAATATCTTGTAATTAAACCGAAGACCTTTTAATTAGACCGAAGACCTTGTAATTAGGCACGTGTACCCGCGTAGGTAGAAGCAGGCAAGCAGAAGCAGCATGTACGCGCACGAGGAAGAAGGCTGCATTTGCACCAACCTATATAAGCATGTCTCCGATTCATGCTTTTCACTCATCCACTGCATATCTACAACGATCATTCTCACATTCTCATCAACAAGTGCATATACACCCGGCCTCCTACTGGTATCACCGCGCGTTGGCACATCTGCCGAAAGCCATGGCATCATCCCGGGTATTTTCTTGGGTTGCACTTGCCTTGCTCCTCTTCGTTGTTCTCGCGCCCATCGCCAATGGCGACGATCTGTCTCCAAGGTACTACGACAAGACGTGCCCCAGTGCGCAGCACATCGTGAGGTCGGTGATGGCGCACAAGGTCGCCGGCGAGCCGAGAATGGGGCCGGCCGTCCTGCGCCTCTTCTTCCACGACTGCTCCGTCAACGTACGTAACACTTTCGTGTCTTGTTCCTCCACGAGACCACGAGCTATTTCTAATTGAAAATCACGATTGACATGACAGGGATGTGATGCCTCGGTTCTCCTGGATGCCACACCCTCCTCCGAGGGCGAGAAGGACGCCCTGCCCAACGCCTCCCTCGCCGGCTTCGAGGTGATCGGCGAGATCAAGTCCCTGCTGGAGCACGACTGCCCGGCCACCGTCTCCTGCGCGGACATCATCGCCCTCGCGTCGCGCGACGCCGTCACCATCCTCGGAGGGCCTAGCTGGAACGTGCCCCTTGGCCGGAAGGACTCCTGCTTCGCCGCCGACAAGGACTCCACTGAGAAGAGCCTCCCCACACCAGACGACAACCTCGGCGACCTCGTCGCCATGTTCGAGAAGCACGGCCTCGACGCCCGTGACATGACCGCGCTCTCGGGCGCGCACACCGTCGGGATGGCCAGCTGCGAGAACTACAAGGACCGCGCCTACGGCACCAACAGCGACGCCGACATCGACCCCGCCTTCTCGGAAACCCTCCGGCGGTCGTGCCAAGGTCCTTCCGGTGACAGTGGCAAGGCGCCCTTTGACGCGCAGACGCCGATGAGGTTCGACAACGCCTACTACCGAGACCTTATTGCTCGTCGCGGTCTCCTTACGTCCGACCAGGTGCTCTATGGAGGCGGTGGGCTTCAGGACAATCTTGTGGAGATGTACAGCGCCGACGAAGAGGCTTTCGGCAGGGACTTTGCCAAGGCAATGGTGAAAATGGGCAACATAAACCCGCCCAAGGGGATGCCAGTGGAAGTGAGGCTCAAGTGCTCCATGCCCAACTAGTTATGCCACAATGCAGAGGGGCCGTACCCTCTCCTTAGTTCAACTGAAAAATTGCAGCATTGTCAATGCATCAATTGTATTTATTTCATACTTTTATTTATTTAATAAATATTATAATTATCTGGTGAAAGATATAAGGTGTATTCACTCATTTATTCATTTCTTTACAAATATTATTATGTGTTAACACCGACTCGTCAATAGTTTTATTTTAGGAAAACTTCTCCTAATTTATAGAGCCAGTCATCAATATGTGCGTCGGCATACAAGTTGTGTAGCTCTTGAAATATTGCTATCGAGATAAGCTTTCAAATGTTATTGCTAAGAACCTCTTAAATGTTTTTCATGGTTCTTTGTATGGTCAAAAAAAGAGCAATATGCTTTGAATCAGTTCCATATATGAAGGTTTAAATGAAGTGGGTTTTAATTCACAAATAATAAGCACATATATTGGTTTTATGTTGTATGCCGGTAGTACTTGTTGTCATACAAATAGATGTCATGTTTGATAAAATCACGGATAGTCCATCTCAGGATATAATATCTTGTCATGAGGAATAAAATAGATGGCTTTTTCGAGTTTACTGGTTTTTCTGTTTCTGTCGTGTTTTTTTGTTCTTTTGATCCGTACACATTTTCTCAGCATTATGAACTTTTTGGAATTCAAGATATCAGTTAGTTCACTAATTTTTTTGAACTAATTTTTTTGAGAAAATTACTTATATGACACTCACTTAAAATCATGTTCCTTATTTGACACTGGTAATTTTTTTCTTCCCTATATGACACTCTAGTGGATTTTGTTCACAAAAGATACATAAAAAGACTGTTTTACCCCTGTGTATAATAGGACCAAAATGTTGTATTGCATAGCTAAACATCGGGTTATTAAAAAGGTAATAAAAAATGACAACAATGAGCTTCTAGCGGAACGCGCAACGTTGTACGATTTCTTCTGATCGTTCCGACGCGATGTGTACGCTCGAACCAGACAAGCCAATCAATTGCTATTAGCACAAAACATTCGGAAGGAATCGATGTTGTATTTACTAGGAAACATTCCCGTGCGTTGCAACGGGTTCAGCGCAAAAGGTATTATTCTCCAAATTTTCTCAAAAGACCAATGCCCCTGCCTCCTCTTAATCCCAAGGCAAAGAGTGTCACCAGAGGTTTCTCGTCTTGCTTCCACGAGCGCGCGATCCCGAGCCCTGCGGCGCAGAGCAGCCTGGCAGACACCTTATCACCCACTGCGACATATCCTGATATCGCACCACGTCATCTCTTGATTGGCAACTACGACGCCAAGACTGCGGCCACGGCCGCACGGCATCTGTTCTACTTGGTCGGTGACTCGGCGGCGATCGTGACCTCCCGCCGCTCAAACACCTCATCCCGTTTTTCCGAGGCCGCCTCCCCGCCAGAGCGTGCTCCAGCAGCTGTGCCGACTCCGCGCTGAAGTGAATAACGTTGTCGCTGCTCTCCGATACAGACGAGGAGAATGTGTTCGAACATGCCAAATTTCCCCAATCCCATCCAAAAAAAAAAGTATACATACCCCCCACATCTTTCAGAAAAAGAACACAGCACCCCCTCAACTAAAAATCAGCACACTTAGTCCCCTGAACTATTGAAAACCAGATAAATGATCCCCTAGCCTATCTTAAGCTTTGCTGAGTGGTTTTGTGACACGGTGGCCTCATATAGCTGACGTGTACCCCCATTTCACAGGTGGACCCAGACGTCAGTCTAATTAACTTGTTTTCTCTTAGTATTGTTTTCATCTCCCCTCGATCTCGGCTCCTTCGTGGCCGACTGCCGACGTCGCAGCCTCGGGGAAATAGTCGGAGGGGAGGAATTGTTCCGTGTGGCCGTCGATATCCGCCATCACCGGCTATGACATGTCTTTGGGAGAGGTGAGCAAGCGCTGCCTCCGCCGCGGTCTGCCATCCGCGGCAAGAACTCGAAGACAACAGCGATACGCACTCGCGCAGCTCGAGATCCGGAGCCATCTAGCGCGGACACTGTAGTAGCCGAGACATCGGGATGGGCGTGGGAACTGACCGGCCGCCGGTGGTGCTGCAAGGTCACCGCTAGGTGTCCGGTGTTCCAGCAAGATCAGCAGGTTGCAGCCGTAGGCGCTGGAGAATGTCCGGAAGCTCATGGTCGCCTCCTTCCGGGAGTGCGTCTCGCCACAAAGCCGCCGCCGCCGCACAGAAGCAGAAGGTCACGCGGCGGGACTCCCGCATCCCGAGCCACCTCGAGTCACAGCTCGTTGCCCGAGCTAGCTCGCTCTTGCTCTAAATCAACATCTTGCGCTTGCTCTGGACGTGGAGCTCTGCAGCTTGAACGGTATCAAGCAGCTAATGCACGCACGCGCTCCTGCTTTGCTTCTCTCAACTTTTGTGACCTTCGTAGTTACAAGCAAGAGTAGCCTGTCCATGGCGTTCTCGAGAAGCTCGCGGCTGTTTCCATTGCCACGTCGGTAAAACCACCTAGCAAAACAGAATCTCGCGCCGGGGAGCCCGCCGGTGCCGTCGCTCCCGCCATTGAGCTCGATGAGGAGGTCGCCACCACGAACTTCCTCGCGTCCAGCGCGTGGTGCGCGTGCGAGGTGCGACTTGAGTCGATGCTAGACGGGCCGCGAAACTTGTCTTTCGATCTCGTTGGCTGCTTCCGTTCAACGGGGTGCTGCGCGATATAAATCGTTGGACGACGGACTAAATCGGGACGGCCGGAAGGTTGATATAAATCGTTGGACGACGGACTAAATCGGGACGGCCGAAAGACAAACCTTCCGGCCCGTCTGTTTAGGTTCGGATTGGACTCTGCTTGACGACACAGATTTTGTCAGGTTTTTAGTGAACAACGGAAACGTACCTTCCTACGAACACGAAACGAACCAAGTGAATCTGCTGGACGAAACGACCCGAACCGTTTTTTTTAACTTATTTATGGGGCATAGCTGGGTAATTATTTATAATTTTATGGGCAAATCCAATCCAACGACACACCAAACCGCGGAAGGCTTAGCGTTTTTATCTGTTAATTTACCTATATAGGAAGCTCAGATGGGGCACCTAGGAGCATGGGCACCAGAATGGAATACGAACAGTTTTAGGTATGTAGACATATACATATACCTTGGGTATGTATACCTTAGATATGTAGGAGGTACATATGATTTTGGGTATGCACATTATGGGGTATGCATACCTAATAATGTGCACATACCTAAGTTATTTATATATATACCTGATATGTACGCGTACAATTGAACACACATACCCGAGGTATATATGACATGTAGATACCTCGAATACACACACCCAAGGTTATATGTACCTCCTATATACCCAACATGTGCATACCCGAGTTATATGTGTCATCTACATACCCAAAATGTACTATATTCTATCCAGGTGCCCGGCACTAGGGAGTTTACCTATATATATATATATATATATATATATATATATATATCGGTGCCCTGCGTGCGTACGTGCTATGCAGCCCTTGTGCTTGGTATTAGCAATCGATCAGCAGCCGCTAGCTAACCTAGCTGGTTAATCTATGCGGAGAGATCGCGTTGGCAGGCACCGAAGGATCACGAATCCTACGTACTTTGCGCTCTCGCTGAATCTCATCGTCGTTGTCGCGATGCAATAATATTTTTTTAATAATCCGATGTTTAAATATTTATTAGTATTATTGTCGCTATTGTTCCGTAATATTTTTTTAACATTATAGACCAGGGGTAAAAAGGTCATTTCAGATATCTTTGGTGAACAAAAATGCACTAGACTGTCATATATGGAAAGAAATTTTAGGTTGAGGTCATATAGGGAAGAAATTTTTTACCGGTGTCAAATAAGGAACATAATTTTAAGAGAGTGTCATATAAGGAATTCTCTCAATTTTTTTCCAAATCCAATGAAAATTTTAAAATTTATGAACATTTTTTATAATCTGGAACATTTTTATTTCGTAGGTTTTTTCCAAATTAACAGAGAGAATGGATGTTTTTTTATCCAGACTAGCATGAGCGAAAGCAAACCGAAAACAAAAACCGTAATGATTGGGCGTGAGTGTGCGAGCTACTGGGCCAGCCCACCAACAACTCTCGCAAGCCGGTTCGGTGCTCGAGTGATGCGGCTCTCCGGTCTCCGCCTCTTCTTCTTCTTTGTGCGATCTCCTCTGAGAGAGGCAGCCTCTCTCATCCACTTTTTGTCTGTGTTGGTTTTAGATCGTAGATGGATTCCTTCTTGAGCAGACATTAATTAGCAGCTCGATCAATTCCTAGTCGCTGCGTGAGTCTAGATTTGCAAATTGCAAATTGGCTCCTCTCGTCAGAAAATTATCGGCGAGACTCAAGGGAAGGTCACGGATCTCATCTAGGGCTATAGAATCCATGATTATCTCTCCAATTCAATTGATCAATGTCGACCGCCTCTGATTGAATTGTTTCATGTCTCATTGAACTGCATCCAAAGGTATGTTTCTGCTTTTTCTAATGAAATTATATTCTTGTTTTTTGGAAGATGTTGATTTTTCTTCTACCATTGATGTGGTCATCGGAGGCTCAAATAAACCGAACTATAAATTTGGTACTATTTTCTGTAGCATTGTAGTACTATTTCAAGATTTTGTCATCTCTTGCGGTGAAGCTCCAAAATTTCATTGTTGGGTTCACCGCACTGTACAACTACGAACGATTTAGTAACTTGGAGCAAATTAATAGTAATTACAAAGGAATAATCACAATTCATTGGGTTCAGCTGAACCCAATCCTTGTATGCTGGCTCCGCCACTCTTGTGTACTTTGCTGGATCGCCAACAACTAAATTGAAATTACATGTTCATCTTTGCAATCAAAACAAAACAAAATTGCTATTCCATGAGTATTTTTAGTAGTTTTAAGCGTTTAGTTTTTGGCACGGGGTTTGCTCCAATCTTGACCATGGCCACAGTGAGTCAGTCACCCGGGTCGGATCTGAAATTATCTTCTAGAAAGGGTCATTTGGCTTAAGAACAATGGTAGTGTGAACAGTAGTGTGTACACATTGCCTGCCACTTCGCGATACATTTTATCTACAACGGGATAGAAGGGTTATTCGAGCATCAATAGCTATAGCTGGCACATACCCGAATCCATTATTTGTCCAGATCACTAAATAAATATTGCTAGAGCTCAATGGATTCCATACAAGAAGATATCTACATCCACTGAAGTGGTGTGTCCACAATTGGTAAGGCCATTAGAAGTTGAAACCGTGGTTCAGTACATTTTATAATGGATGGAACAATCAATTACACGTGACATCTCAAGTAAACTCAACAAGAAAAAAATTCAAGGCTTTGCTCACATCTACCGGTACCCTACAGATCCATCTGTGATGCACATTCACCTTCCCTCAGCTTTGATTAGCTGAGAGAACACCCGGCTCATCGACACATCCGAGAGGTCGTGATCAGGGTCATGCTGACCTCCGCCTTCCGCCATGGTCACACTTATGCTATCAAGGGCGCCCACATGCTGAACCTGCGACGGCAGGTCAACGATCCGGTTCATGCTGTTTACATCTGATACAGTTGAAGTGTCCGCATCTTGGAGCTGCAGGACGTACTCCAAGTTCCAGAGGACGTCGCCCATCGACGGCCGCTCCACACCATAGTCCGCCAGGCACTTCTCTACTGTTTCACCAAACTTCCTTAGAGAGTCTGGCCTGATCGCACCAGAGAGCTTCTGATCGATGATCTGATGCAGCTCTCCTCTCTTCTGCCACTTCATCCCCCACTCTGCTAAGTTCACCATTTCCCTCGGTAGTGAAGGGTCGATCACCGGCCTTGCGCAAAGCACCTCCAGCATAACGACACCAAAGGAGTAGACGTCTGACTTCTCGGTCAGCTGCTGCCTTCGGAAATATTCAGGATCCAGATACCCAAAGCTGCCCTTCACTGCAGTGCTGACGTGAGTTTGATCCAGTTCAGGCCCAGTCTTTGACAGCCCAAAATCGGCAACTTTCGCGAGAAAATTCTCATCAAGCAAGATGTTTGCAGACTTGACATCACGGTGGATAATGGCCTTTGCAGAACCAGTATGAAGATAATGCAGACCCCTTGCTGCTCCGATGCAGATCTCCAACCGCTGCTTCCAATTGAGTGAGGGGTTTTCTGAACCATATAGATGGCTCTTGACGGTCCCGTTCTCCATATACTCGTAGACCAAGATCATCTCATTCCTTTCATCACAGTACCCAATTAGAGACACCAGATGGCGGTGACGCAAACGGGAAAGGAGCTCAATCTCTGTACGGAACTCATTGAGACCTTGCTGAGACTTGGGGTTTCCTCGCTTCACTGCAACCTTTGTGTCATCCCTCAACACTCCCTTGTAGACTTTCCCAAAACCTCCAACTCCAATGACCCAGTTCTCATCGAAACTGTTTGTTGCTTCTTGGAGCACATTGAAGGCAAAGCGATATCCATAGCTTCCACCATTCATACCTGATGTGAGTGTAGTGCCATAAGAAGTTCTACTTCCTGTACTTAGAGACGTGAGTCCATTAATAGAGAAAGGCATCCAGGTCTTCGAGTGCTGCTTGTCATCAGTCTTTTTCCTCCGGCAAAGCAGTACCAGAACAAGGACAATTATCACAAGTCCAATAACCGCAAGGACTGCCCCAATAATAACACCCAAATTTTTGTGTGAACCAGAAGATCCAGCAGTAAAAGCGGAACCTGAGCCACTGCCCATCTTCATAACCTCAAGGCCATTCAGAATCCCATCAGGAAGTGCATTGTTCAAAGCAGACGGACCAATGCTGATGTTGAGCTTGCTAGTTGCATCATTAGATGAAAGAACCACATCAACATAGATAGCTGTAGCCAACTGATTCATTGATTGCGATGAGAGATCAAGATCATGCTGTGCATAGAAACCCCCCACATATGCATTGAAGTAGAGCTGGTTCAGTGCCTTACTGACTATATCACAGAAGTGAAATCTTATCAGATAGCTGAAGCCTGCATCCACATCAAACTGCCATGTCATGTTGAAAAGTGCGTTGGATGTATTTGAAGCTGCCAATTCTGTAGCTGTACCGTAGACAATGTCGGGTGCAGTCACTGAAGTTGCTCCGCCATTCATGTAGTTGACAGCCTTGCCATATGTAACTGTTTTGGTCACACTGGGGTTCAGTATGTACTTTTGATCATTCTGCCAACTCCTCGAGAGGGTATCATTGTTCGGAGTGACCTTCGGACCACCCATGTTGACACGATACACCGTCTCCAATGACTGTGTAGACAAACCACTGTACTGCTGCACAGGGTTGACCATTTGGGCACCATCGGCTATGAGATCATCTGGGACAGAAAGCACTTCAATTGCGTTGATGAATGCAATTCCGTTTGACGGCTTGAAGGAAAGAACAAGCTTGTCACGGGTTATGTTCAAAGAGTATTCCTTGAACAGTGGTGCAGTCTTGTCTGGCTGCTGAAAGTCAGTAAGCAGGAGCACATCTTGGGTCGACACAGTAAACTTGGCAGTGGAAAGGTCATAACTCTGGTAGATGAAGGGGAAGAAGTAGAGACGAACAAAGTGCCGTCCCTGCTTCTGGATAGGGAAAGTATAGGACGACAGGCTCGTGAAGATGCGGGCAGTCTGGTAAAGCGCTGAGTTGTCAAATGAGGACACCCCATTGGCCGATGTGCCAGCAAGGATTTCTTGAGAGGTGTCCACTGTCACCGGAGACGCACCATCGGCAGCGAAGTTCCTCCCGCCGACCGTCGTGCCCTTAGCAGACCCACAATCAACGAGGTAGCTGTCGGCAGGCTTGAATTGCGCCGTTTGCGCTTTGCAGATGCCAGCAGATGACCAGAAACATAAGATCACCAAGGTTGTGATTCGCAACATCCTTGTCCCCATCATGATGTTGACCTGAATTACAAAAATGTGCACAATGTTTGAGATGGCATGCGCAATTACAAGCTACACTCTTAAGCTAATAAGCAAGAACAATGTTACCCATAGAGCAAAAAGGCTGGATCTTGAAATATGCAGGAATTGGAAGAGCTACAAGGGACGAACATTTTTAACGAATGGAACAGCACCAATAGAGAGATGAACAGAACTAGTCCTAGCCACACAACTGATCCCCACTGAAGGAAACTAAACAAGCAAACCGAATCCGAACAATGGACGTTTTCTCTACACTTTACGGTAGCTAGACGTGTTGGGTTTGGAGAGCTCGTCCCACAAAGGAAGAACTAGATTTTGATTGCTCACAGCAAGGGAAAGACCAATACCAGCTAGAGCTATCCAAGAAGGCTGGGGCTTCCTTACCAGCACAAGAAATCCCTAGTGAGATCTCCCCTCCACCCGCAATGCAGCAGAGCTATAGGCGAGCGACGGGAGGAGAGCTCATATAGTGGGCTATAGGCGAGCTAGGCGGCGGCGGGCTAGATATGGAATTAGTGCCCGGCGGCGCCGATTTGGGAAGCGGAAGATGACGGTGTGTTAGCTGGGAGGAGGCATGGACCAGACCACCGTGCCTGGTTGCGGTTGGCAGGAGATGGGGCGCCGAATTTCTTGAATGGTTTTTACACTCGGAAAATAGTGAGGAACATGTGAATATCCAGGGTTTCTTTTCGATCTCCTTTCTACCTGCTACAGCCTACAGCTACGAGATTGTACATCTGATAGCACCGCATTCTGTCTAGTCTCGTTCTATTTGTGAGGTTGAAGGCACAGCTAAGTAACTCAAGATCAAAGCAAAAGAAATTCTAGAAAATGGCAAAACCGTCGGTTATTACTCCAGAGGAAAAAAATAAACCGCCACAGAACAAGAAGGCCGACCCAGGAGTAGGACGAACAGTTTCAAGAACAGTAAAGCTTGTCCGAGCACGAGAAGCTGGATCCAAGAAACGCACCTCTCTCGGTCCACCGGAGCGGCCCGCAGCGGGCATTAGCCGGCCGAGATCCGGCCAAGATCGACGCGGCTTCTCCGCCGGCGAGCGGGTCCGGCAACCACACCAGACGCCGGGTCACCGAATGCTCCGGCCTGGAACCACCTCAAGAAGGGATTGAAACCAGAGTCCGGAGCCGGGGATGGAATGGAGAGAGCAAAAAGGGCCCTTTTTCGTGGAGGAGTTTCTCGGCGGCTTTACGGAGCAAGCAAACGCTAAGCTAGAGAGAGATGGGAGTTAAGAGGAGATGAGGGAGGGAGTGTGCAGCTGCTGCCACCTTAGAAGGGAATAATAACAGCTAAGTTCGATTCAGCAGAAGCGGATGCAGCTGAGCTGAGAGGGACGGTGCTGATGCCTGCTGCTTTGCTTAGTTTAGGATTGGTGATCAGTTATGCGGGAACCCCGGCCTGATTAGTGCACTCCCGTCCAGCTCCACCGGTGTTTGGTAGCCTGATTTGGGAACCTCGCAGTTTTGTGCAAACCAAAGTTGTGCTTTCTACACTAGTCTTAAGCAAGCGGCTCTCCTTTCCCCTCCCCTGCTACAGTGCTTCGAGGCGAAAAGGAGGCGACCGCGCGTCCGGGAGTTCCGCCGGCGGATCTGCTGCTCCCCTCCGCCTCCGGCGGCCGTTTCGGCGCCGCGAGGTGGGGGGGAGCCTCGGCTCCGTCCGTGCGTGTAGGTAGGGTAGTTTTAGTAGGTGTGTGTGCCCGGGTGGCGCCGACGAAGACGGTGGCGGAGGCGCTGGTACATAGGGCTTTGTCCTCCCCCTCCTTCCCCGTTCCGGCCTCGCGGCCGGGGAGGTCGTGGAGGTGTTCTGTCAGGCGCGGTGCTTCGCCTGTGTTCCTCTGGCCTGCTGTGGTGGCGAGGGGAGGATCCGGTGGTGCTCGGCGTTCTGTTTTTGGTGGCGGTTGCTGGTGGTGGTGTTCTTCTTCTTCGGCTTCTCTGCTCCGGCCGGCCGTGGTGGCGAGGGGAGCGGTGTCTGCCGGAGTTTGGGTGGTGCGGTGGGTCGACCTCGACGGCGCTGCGTCGGCTGGAAGATGGATGGAGCTGGGGAGAGGCTGCTGTGGCCGTGTCCGTTCAGCGAGCTCAGATTCCGTCGCGCGGCGGCGGATGGATCTTGCGGCCATCTACAACTCATGGCGGTGCCTCTTCTCCGGCGGCTGGTGGTACGGCGACGCCGGCGGCGTCTAGGTTTTTCGGGAGCGTGGTGGTGGACCTGATCGTGTTCTTTCCAGGAGGCTCGGGGTGCTTTGTGCTTTTTGCAGGGGTTCCTTTGTAATTTCGTTTCTTAGTTGGATCGCCTTGTAATTTGTACTCTGTTTCCTGAATTTATGTATCAGGTCCTTTCCTCAAAAAAAAAAAAAGTTGTGCTTTCTACGGTCACTACAGAAATGATGGAGAACAGTATTCTACTCCGCGGCAGCTGTGCGCCCTCCCACGACTAGCCTTGCCCATTATCTTCTTCTCCACTCCCGAGAAGCGATCGTGTGCTAGGCTGCTAGCTTGTGGTCTTCGTTGAGGAAAGTGATGCACATTTCTTCTTCTTTTCTCTTTGAAACAAAATGATTCGGTGTTCCTTATTTTCGGCCAAGATATTCATGCTTTCAACGAAGAAAACATGTGGCGGTGTCGGATTTGCTCTCCACTTGGACAAACACAAAATCGGTTTTCTCCATGGAAGCATTCGTTTGACCACCACGTACCATGAGCCCCTATCAACGCATTTAAGTATTCGACTATGTAATATTTGTGCTCCTCACGTCCCACATTACCGCTTTGTTTTCAAGGATAAATAAAATGGGTCAAATGGTATTATTATGTTTTATTTTCTAAATCGTTTGAATATATGTTCTTGGTCGTAAGCAAATGAACTTGTAGAAACAAATATGATGATATACTTTATTAGTGAATGTAGAAGCACGAATGGTCTGGGTTCTCGTTAATTTTATCATGATTGTCAATAGTCTCTGTCTATCGTTAAAATCCAAATTGCAGCTGTACATTGTTAACCCACCGACTCATAGTAGGTATGTCCGTTTTTGGTACTCCCTCCGATCCATATTAGTGGGCACAACTTTGTCTAGATACACATGTATCTAGTCTAAATACTTAACTAGATACATATGAATTTAGACAAAGCTATGCCCACTAATATGGATCGGAGGGAGTAGTTGGAACCGTGTAACATGGGCTTGAACAGTGCTCATGCCGCTGCAAACGCTTCGGAAAGAAAACATAAATTTTGTTCCATTGCGGATTCTTTGTAACCAGTTGTCCTCGGATTTTCACGTAGTGAAGTTTGAAAAATGCCCGAGCTAAATAGTATAGTCATGAACTGATGAATATAAGACATATGTTTACTTGCATATATATAGTTGCGGATTCATGATGTTTCAGTATCATTGCTCACATGTCAAAGGAGTTTGTTTATCTCTAGAAATACACAAGTGCATCGAACACAACGTGCTTACCAGCTGTTGATCTCGTTGTAGAAAAAATTAGGGTTGGAGCAATTTCGGCCTACCCTCTATTCCTCTGCCTTATCGGTGGTGTCGCTCACAATGCATATTGAGGCTAGAGGGTGGGACCTTTATATTGACTCCAAATTTCAGATAAATCAATCTGTTTCCAGATAGGACTCGTGACATGTTATAACGACCACCATACCTAACAGCTCATTACCGAGCCTATTACTGTTAAACAATTAGGTCCCAGCACACATGTGTGAGTCATGCGCCGAGTTTGAATACACAATCAAACTCGCAGGCTTTAACAATCCATAGAGTCAATCCTACGGACAACCTGGCATTCCACTCTATACTGTTCCCGGGTATAATTCCAACATATTCATACATATTGTGTTCCAGTATAGACGTACCGGCTTCCTTAAGTATATTTCCTTAAGTACTGCACATCAATAATTACCTGATATATAAAATGTTGTAAGACACAATTTACTACATCTCCCACTTGACTGAAAACATTTTATTTCAGCTAAGTGAATTCTCATGCTATCACATGGTTAGGCGTTAATTCCTTCCTTCAGTGCATGCACGCTGTATATAAACCTTTGTGACTTTTGGAGTCAAATTATCACAAAGTAACAGGTTATGATGCACCTTTCCACGACCTTAAGTTCACGAAGAAATTTCCTTAGCCATATACCTTCCTTCAATGCTTGACAAGCATCAAAGTATTCATATTCCGTAAACAAAGAATATCCATGTTTCCATTGTAAATAATAAATACCTACAAATGTAAATATTAGCACATAACATAAAAACAGATCACCTTTCACGAAGATCCTATTTTCAAAAATAGTGTCAATATATCCACGCAGTTGAAGGTTAAGAGCATCAAAGAATGAATAATCCACGTTTCCTTGCGCCAGCAAATACTTTTATGTGATTCCAAGAATCTTTATGAAATTAACATTCTGTTTGCTAAAAAATTCCAGCAAATCCTTTTCCGTGCTAATAAAAATAGCAACAACTACGGTGGCATGGCTAAGTTCAGGTCGCACGAATAATGTCCCACGATAACTGTGGTATGACAATTATTCTTCCTTTTTCCTCACGAGTTCAAATATAATTCCTCGCAGAGTACCATTCCCTTAATCAAAAGGTACATGACAGGTTTGCACTTTTCCATAGAAAAATATATCAAAACATTCACTATGTGATTCCACTCCCAAAACGCAGGAAGATTTGAACAATCCTTTCATAAGAAATTAGAACTGAACCAAGCTTTCACTTCCATCAATGTGATATTTTTGAAACAATAAGAACATAGTTAGCACATATAACGATAACACAAAATAATTCACACTAACCTTTGCATATGATCATCTTCCATCATTAATAAAACCGTATGACATGATATTCCATTGATGTGAAGCTTGTTCCAATAAAATTAATTGATCTATTCAGTTAGCAAATCCTGTCATTATTCCCACCTCCTCTAAATTACAGAGTTTCCACAAAGTATAAATATTTCCTTTGTGTAAATAATTAAACAACAACAACTCCTCTAAATTCCAGAGTTTCCACAAAGTATAAATATTTTCTTTGTGTAAAGAATTAAACAACAAGCTTAGAATTGTAAGTTACACTAAGCATGTTGCATTAAACTTCCATCTAAATAAATCCATTAACAACCAATAGGCATGCGGTTCCTCCTCATTGAGTTTATTGCTTCCCGCAATGCTTCCATCCATACTTAACATCAGCAACAAGTTTCAGTATATTCTTTCCTCTAAAATATAGAGTAATTTCTCAAATAATACACAATAGTAGTAAAGATATGATGGTCCAATTTAATTCCTCCCACTTTTCCTAAGCATTGTTAACCCACGGACTCATAGTAGGTATGTCCGTTTTCGGTAGTTGGAACCGTGTAAGACCATCTTCAGTCGGGGCGCTCAAATGGCCGCCCAAAGGCATTTGGGGCGTGCCGGATACTTTTTTCTCCCCACTCGCGCCGCCCAAATCTGATTTCGGTCCGGCGCGGCCCAGTTTTGTGTCCGGCACGCCCAGCCCACGCCCTCAACTTGGGGAGGCTTGAGGCGGCCCCGGACACTACGAAACGGCCGCCTCCGACGCGCGGGTCACGCCTGGCAGTGAGACGGCGCTTGCAATAAATGCCGGCTCCTCCCAATTTTTTCACCAAAATCCCCAATCTCGCGCCAGTTCTCCCGCCAAAAAGAAAATCCCTGCCCTCCCGCCGCGCCGGATCGGATTCCATGTCGCCGACGGCCGTGGACAAGGAGAAGGGGAAGGCCAAGAAGAAGGCCACGGCGGCGAAGAAGACGCTCGGCGTCAAGCGCAAGCTCCCGCCGCCCGCGGAGAAGCCGGAGGGGATGTCGGAGACCGATTGGGAGCGTACCGTAGACGCATAGGGCGAGTCGTGACTGCCGGCGTTGTTTTGTGTGTGTAGGAGACCTCTGAACTCATGGCCGGCCTGATCAACGGCGACGGCCGGGCGGCCCATGTCGATCTTGACGGCCTGGAGCCGGACGCCGACGACGACGACGAGTTCGACGAGGACGAGGTGTACTACGAGGAGGACGAGTACGCCGACGAGGAGATCGAAGAGGAGGGGGGGTGACCGCGGCTGTGGTCGGCGAGCACGCCGCGGCGAAGAAGAAGGGCAGCCGCGGCATCGTTTGGACGACCAAGGAGGACGAGTGCATGGTCGAGTCATGGAAGTTCGTCACCACCGGCGTGCTGACCGGCACAAACCAGTCCAGCGGCGCCTACTGGAGGCGGGTCAAGGAAGAGTTCGACGAGCGTCGGCACACCAAGGACTTTTACAAGGTGAACATGGTGCGGGGCCAAGGCGCCATCGAGCATAGGTGGCGCATTGTTCAGCGCATCGTCAACAAGTTCCACGGCTGCCATGAGAACATCGTCGATCGGCCGGAGAGTGGGAAGGGCCCGGCGGATCAGGTAACAGACGCGCGGCGCGATCCCCTTGTTGTGTTCGGACGGCTTTGTTTGTGATCGGCTGGCTTTGTTGCAGCTCGTCGACGCCCTTCTTTTGTACAAGTCGCTCAACAAGGAGAAAGACTTCAAGTTGATGCATTGCTACAAGCTTCTCCAAAATTGCGAGAAATGGAAGGCGCACCGCCGGACGCTGAACAAGAAGGGACGCGGCGACACCAACGCCGATCCGCAAAACTCAGAGGGGCGTCCAACAGGGCACAAGAAGGCGAAAGTAGCCTTGGCTGCGGCGGCGAAGACGGACCGGGTGCAGTCCTCCATCGACAAGGTCCTCGCCGACGTCTGCTCCAACTCGAGCTTGCGCCGCGATGAGCACAACGCAAGGTGGGCGACCTTGATGCAGAAGGCCGACGTCAGGATCGACGTCGAGCAGAAGAAAGCCGCCGTCAAGGAGCGGAGCCAGGACTTCATGATCTTGACGGCCGACGTCTCCAACATGGATCTGCTGGCCAGGGCGGCGCACGACATGTATCGCGCCGCGATCTTGCAGGAGCTCGGGCTCGTTCAGCAGCCCCAGAACGACGAGAACGTCACGCCCGGGACCGGCGTCGTCGACGATGAGGACCCCGACATGACCCAGCCCGGCGACGTCTACGTGCGCCAGCCCGGGGACATCTAGACCTGCCGGTGGCGGCGCGGCGGCAATCGGACGTCGGGTAACGAAAACTCCCGGCGTATTTTGGCGGCATTTTTTGGATCTGTAATTCGGCGGCAAAAAACTTAAATTTATGGCCAAATGTGGCTAAAACTATGGCTATTTAGCCAATTCTCATTTCAATTCGTAAAACTTCGGGGGCAGAAATGGGGAAAAAAAATTGGGCAGCCGTTTTGGGCGGCGCGAGTGGGGAGCCAGGGCGCCCAAATGCGCCACCTGTCCGGAAAGCTTTTGGACGGCCATTTGGGCGCTCCGGCTGGAGATGCTCTAACGTGGGCTTGAACGGTGCTCATGCCTGCTGCAAACGCTTCGGAAAGAAAACATAAATGTTTGTTCCATTGCGGATTCTCTGTAACCAGTTGTCCTCGGATTCAGGTAGTGAAGTTTGAAAATTGCCCGAGATAATAGTATAGTCCATCAGAGGTGGACATCGTAATGCGCGCAATCGGGCTAACATCACGGCGCTAATGACTCACTGATTAGTATACTAATCTTCTTCGAAGGGACAATATAAAAGAAGCCCGGTGGCGGTGGTTGTCTGCTTGAAATGACACAGTTGCAAAGCACGAGCATGCAAACGAGATCAACAGCTGGTAAAGCATGTTGTGTTCGATGCACTTGTGTATTTCTAGAGATAAACAAATTCCTTTGACGAGTAGGCATATAGCCGCTGAAACATCATGAATCTGCAACTATGCAAGTAAACATACTCCTGTGCGTTGTGTCCATGTATAGTTGTGCTTCAAGGACACGTCACACGTCGCCTTACATGTTTTTTCTTAAGTATCTTCTTTATCAGCATCATATCAAATATTATTTTGCCATTTTGTCAGCAAATTCAGCATGTCTTTCTTTTCTGTGTACCACAAAATCATAGGTGCATGGAAGGGTTAACTAGAAAGTACTAGTACTGTAAAATGGAAAGCAAGATCGGAACGTCGAGATCATGGAAATCGTTTGAGAGGAGATATGAAGTAATCATCCCATGTGAGAAGCAGACGTTTCTATTTGCAGCTCGATGTAATCGTTTCCTGTGTCAAAGTTTCGGTGAGTGGATAGTTAAGAGTAAGCTGAAAATGATGATACACCCTATCACAAAGATGGAGGCACATGGCAAGATGGTCCATATATATCACTCTTTCTACTACATCATTGATGTCTGCTTATTATGTGGGGGAAGATATGCATGTTAGGTCTGACCCGGTGTTTCCAAACTGTGCCTCTCTTATTCCTTGTGAGTTGTGACGGCGGAAATTGTGGAGCGCCAGTTTAAGTTTGTGGTGGCAACAACGAGTGATGGAGGAGCGAGGCTCCCGCGACGTGCGCGTCGCCGGCGCAAGCCCTTCGGCGGGAAGACCGTCGCCGGCGCAGACCATCAATTCCCACCCATCTCCGGGCGGTGGCTTCGGCGGGAGATTCTGGGCTCTCGCAGACGAGCTCGAGGAGGGAGACATGAGCGAGCCCAGCGACGCCTCTTCCCCTTCCTCTCCGAACGGCGCTAGTCCTAGCCTGACTTTCGGAGACTTCCTCCAGTCCGCAGTGGAACGAGGTGTCTCCCTGCGTGCTCCTCGCCGGAAAGCGGCGGCCTTTGCTCCGGGGGACGAATTTCGCGTTTCCCCGCGAGCTCCGCGAGCGCCGGCGGCGGCCATGTCCACCGCCGTGAGTTCCTGCGCGCGGCGACCTCGATCCTTGAGGAGTCATCGCGGAGAGGCCGGCGTTGCGCTGGGCCGCAGAGCTTCGGCCCAGCCACCGCCGTGAGTGTCAGGGAGGTGCCCCCGCCGTGCGGGATGCCGCCGCCGGCGCCGTCTCCCGCTAGGGTTCGTTCCCCGTCACCGGTCTGGCGTGGGCCGGCTGACGGGCCGGGGTTGCTCCCGAGTGGGCCAGTTGACTGGCCCATCTTGCCGCGGGCGGCCCGCGATGGCCCAGGTGGGTCGGACCCTCGCCCAGCGCAGCTGGAGGCCCAGGTTGGGGACGGCCGGGTGGAGCTGCTTGGCCCATCTACCTCCCTGGCTGGGCTGAAGGCCCACGCCAAGTGGTGGTGGATCCCGCGTGGAGGCTCGGACCTGGCGCTAGGGTTCCCAGCGAGGCGAGAAGAATTTCGGCGGCGGCGGCGTTCATTTTCTTTTCGCACCATTCGTCTCGTCCTTCCTCCACCTCCCCTTTCCCGTTCTTTTGCGGCAGCGACCATGGACGGCCTCGCCTCCAACTCCCAGCAGGGGACCAAGAGGCGCCTCGAGGATGCGTCCTCCGGCAAGCACGCGGACGCCCGCCGCCAGGAGGATGACCTGCGCGCCAAGGCGCTTGCGGCGCAGGGCGGTCGCAAGCAAGGAGCGACCAAGGCAGCCGCCGGCAAGGGTCCGGCCCCGGTCCCAGGTGCGAGCAAGAAGAAGACCCCCAGGAGTGGTGGCAGATTCGCGAGGAAAAGAGGAAGCAGAAGGAGGCAGCGCGCCTCGCGGACGGTTCGGCGCGGGTGGCGGCGCCGGCCGCGGCTCAGCCAGAGGCGATTGCCCAGGGGAAACGGCAGCCAGCCAAGGCTGCGACCTCAAATCCGGCGGGGGCAGCTATGCAGCTCGCCTCCGCCGAGATCCCACCCTCCGAGGTGGAGTGTTTCAAATGCGGCCGTCCGGGGCACTACCAGGGGGAGTGCCCGAACGAGCCGGTGTGCGTCTTCTGCGGTATCTCGGGCCACTACTCGGTGGATTGCGTTGCTAAAGGCAAGCGCCCGATGCTCCGCACCCTCGGTAACACCATTGCCGGGGAGGTGTTCTTCGACCTCGACTTCGAGGAGGACTCCCTAGACGAGGCGGAGGACTCGAACGAAGCAGTGATTTCCTTCAAGGATAAGCCGCTGTCCGTGCGTGAGCTCGACCGTGAGCTCCACCACCTCATTGAGGGTGAGTGGGACTGGCAGGTGGTTGCTCTCTCCACGAGGGAGTTCTCCGTGGTCTTCCCTTCTTGGAAGACCCTTCATATGTGCACCCGTAGTGGACGGCTGTACCTTCCCCTCAGCGGCACCGACGCGGGTATTAAGCTCGCGGATGCTGATCCGGCTCCGTCCGAGACTCTGAAGGAGGTCTGGGTGAAGCTCACGGGGCTACCCAAGAAGATGCGCCGGTCTGACAGGCTGCTTGCCGGACTCGGCATGTTGGGCGACACGCTGGAGGTGGATGAGGAATCCATTCGTCGGAACAACCGGTCCGGGTTCGGTTGGCTTGTCGCAACCCAGCCAAGCTCAAGGGCTCGATTCAGATCTTCCACAAGCGTCAGGGTTACGTGGTGGGTGTCCATGCGGAGGGTCGCCAAGCCCCACCACTTCCTCCACCGCCTCCTCCGCCAGCCCCCCGCGGGGATGGTAAGGACGACGATGAGCTGATGGATGATCTGTCCCCTACCCAGGAGGAGAGGGAGGCCGCAAGGCGGCGACACACTGCTCGTGGGACCGAGCAGTCCACCCCTGCAGCTTCTGCGAGGGAGGGGGATGGGAGGAGTGGCTTGCCCCCCCCCCCCCCATGACCTCTCGCTCCGCCCCGAGTGCTAGCCAACATGCAGAGTTTCCATCGAGGGACCCTATCAGTCAGGGGACTGGGATTCCTGCAATCGATGAGTACGGCTCCTACATTCCGAAAGGAGGGGCATGGCCGCTTCCTCTCAACACGCTTGAGCGCCTGCGTGAGTTGGAGCGTGGGTTCGACGCCACCATCGCGAACCTTAAGCTGACTCTGAGCCGGCCGGCCTCCCCGCTGGTGGAATCCTCTACCCTCGCCTCCGAGGGCTCGGAGGGGTCGGAGGAGGGATCCCCCTCCAAGACCTCGGAGAGGGCCTCGGTCGGGGAGATGGAGTCGGACGGCCACGTCTCGGACGCCTCGGACGAGGAGGCGGCGATCGATGGCGTGGTGTTGATGGACGAGGACGGAGAGGAGCCAGGGACAGCGGTCGTCGAGCCTCGTCGCCGTCGCGCCAAGGCGACGGCATCCGGTCCGGTTCGCAAGAGCGCACGCTTCCTCGGCCAAGCGGCGGCTTTGCCGGTGGCGGAGCGGGCGCAGCTCTGTGCTGCGGCCTAGAACCTCGAGCCCCAAGGTAAGAACGCCTTCGCTATCCTCCAAGACCTGCCTGATTCACATTTAGAGTCGGTGCTTCACGACGTCGGGTTAGCTTTTACCATCGAGTCGGGGGCTCCGGGGAGGTTCTGTCGTTGATTCGTGCCAAGGAGTTGGCACAGGCGTCGCTTGCGGAGGCGGAGCTTCGGAAAGAGGTGGCTGCTGCTGTGGCAGCAATCGACCCCCCCACTGTCGACGAGGTGGGGACCTCTGGGACGGCTGGGGAGGAGTGTGTCTCGGCTGGGCTTGGTTCTCCCAAGACCACTGCCATAGCTTCCCGCGGTAACGTGGAGGGCTCCCGTCGGGAGCGGGGGAAGAGACAAGCCGCGTAAATGCGGGCCGGTTTCTACAACATCCGCGGGTTCGGTCGACCGGGACGACAGACCCAGATTCGTGAGCTTTTATCCCGAGAACAGCTGGACTTTATCGGTCTCCAGGAGACGATTAAACCAGCTTTCTCTTCGGCTGAACTCCTCAGTATTGACCCCCGTGGACGATTTGCTTGGCACTCAGTGCCGGCGATCGGTCATTCTGGTGGCATGCTCTTAGGGGTGAACGAAGATGCCTTTGAGGTGAAAGGTTGGTACCATGGCTCCTTCTTCATTCGAGCAGATGTGTTCCAGCTAGACACCACTCAGAGTTGGTCCATGTTTGTTGTCTATGGGCCTGCGGACCACCGGCGTTCTGAGGCTTTCCTTATGGAGTTATCAGCAGCGGTATCTGCATGCCCATTCCCTCTGGTGATCGGAGGAGATTTTAACCTGATTAGGGGGTCAGAGGACAAAAATAATGACAACATAAACCCAGGGTTCACCGTTTCAATGATTGCATTGCAAACTTGGCCCTGAGAGAGATCCGCAGGGGCAGAGCCAGATACACTTGGACGAATCGACAGCTCAACCCGGTCCGGTGTGTACTGGATCGGGTGCTGATGTCTACAGATTGGGAGACTCTTTTCCCACTGTGTTCTCTGGTGGCCGAACCCATCATTGGGTCCGACCACTCTGCCCTTATTCTCAGCTCGGGGGACGAGGCTAGGAAAAGGAGTAATCGGTTCTTCTTCGAGACACTAGTACAGAACGACACATCGGAAACAGGCCAAAAACCCCTTCGGCAACGGAGAAAGGGTCCGTGTCCCCGCCTCTGTCACTGATGTGAAGGCCTTCATCGGTAACGGAGGCAAAAACCGTTTCCGATGAGGTCCCCATTTGGCAACGGTTGTGCGCAGACCTCCGTTGCTTTAGTTTTCCAACATCAGATACGGAGTTTTCCATCTACCCGTTTGCACTGAGCTTTTCTCATATTTCGGTTATATGCCATAATACATGAAAGGCTGATTGCACAATGCACTAAAACGTTATTCAATTCATAACATAGAACAAATGCCATCATTACATTGGTATACAATAATATCACCGTTTTTTACAATTTGACTACAATCATATCTATCACACATTGGCATAATGTAATATCACCTATTACACTTTGACTACAATCATGAACTCTAAACCTATAAGCAACTAACCTAACAAGATGGAAGGCTGGCTTAATTAAGCCAGCGTTCCATCTTTGACTTGGAGCTCACCTTCTATGAGCTCTCGGTCGTCGCTGTACCCACTCCAAGACCAGTATCCACGAAATTTCCTTGCCTTAAGGTTTTTGGTTCTCGGAATGATACATTGGTACTTTTATGCAGTGTTGCCGAAATAAACTCCTGCGTGAAAGAAAAAAAAATTAGCGAAATGTACAAAATACATCTGGATATTAAAAAAATCGGTGGCTATTTTCCAGCAACTGCTTTGTTCGGTTGCCATTTTCGAGAAACTGCTAAGATCGACGGCAAATATCCAGGAACTGCTCTGTTTGGTGGCAGACAGTTCGCATTCCTTCCTTCTCTTCTTCCTCGTTCCACCCCAATCCCCCACCCGCCATGGACGACCGCAACAGAATAACAGAGACAACTACCGTCCGTACCCACGGCACCGTTCTGGAGGTGGTGTACACGAACGAGGAGCATACCGTGGAGCGGATCCTCGACAAGTACGAGGAATGGCTAGCAGAGGAGAAGCATCGGTTCATCGGCCTTGACATCGAGTACACCCGTAATCGTCGGCACATGGCTGTCCTGCAACTCGCCATGCGCCAGCATGTCCTCGTGTTCCACTGGTGCAAGTCCAAGAAGAATTGTCCAGAGTTGGGCAAATTCTTTGAACGCAAGAATATCACCTTCGCAAGCGTGGACATCACCAACGACAGCAAGGTGCTTTCTTCTGCCGGCTTCCACATTCCACCGGAGTACTACGTGGACATCCAACTCGTATACAAAATCAAGGGTGGAGACGAGAGGGACGGAATGGGTGATCTAGCGGCAGACCTCATCGACAAATTATACGCCAACATGAAGAAGGAGTTCCCATCCAACCAGCACGGTTTTTGGGAGCGGATGCCGCTGCACAAAGTTAACCTCGACTACGCAGCAATAGATGGGTACGTGACCTACGAGTTGTATCGCAAGATCCTAACCTTGAAGGACAGGCTACGTCCAACATGGCAGGAAATGCTCTGCCCTAGGTGCAAGAATGCCCTAGGTGAATTGCAATAGGCTTTGGATGTGGGTGTTTAACTAGTTTGTACAGTTGGTGCTTTAACAATAAGTGTTTGTAATTATCAGAACATGTATGTGTGAATTTGCACTAGGAATTTGTTTATGTGATGAAATGCTCATACGTAGAACCTAGTTCATCGGCATCACAGCCGGTCACAGAAAGATTTATACCTTTCACCCGGCGGGAGAGAGGAGGTGCAGGCCTCTGCCAGATGCGCTGAGATGCTACCAGCGCGCTGCGACGCAATCACCTCCTCCTTCTCCTTCGTCGACATCCACCTCCTCCTCCTTCTCCAGATCAGACACCACCTACAGATCCTCCACCACCTCCAGATCGGCCACTTCCTCCTCCAGATGGGTTTCTGCTGGTAGATCCGCCGGAGGTGCTGCACCACCACCTCATGAATGACCTCCTCCACATCGGCCTGGCTCAGAAGAAGCCGGGCATCACCGGAGGAGGAGGGCGTCAGATGGTGGCGCTGCCGCATCATTAGCGGACGCATGGCCGCCTCCAGATCGACCTTCCCCTCACGAAGGGCTGCCGCTAGAACGGTGCTGCCGCGGCGGCTAGAGCCGCGGCCGCGATGGCCGGATCTAGAAGCGCCGACAGAGGAAGCCATTAGAGAGAGTGAGGAGAGTTGAAAGCCACAGTGTGCGGCGGCTAGGGTTGGAAGAGAGACAGTGAGAGAGTGATAATGAGAACGAGCCGGCAGTATATATAAGCACCACATTGGCAACGGACATTTTATATAACCGTTTCCATTGATTTTACACCAGCGAGAGAGTAAACTTACTAAACTTACTAACAGGTACTCTAAATTACATATGAACGCAGAGACCACTTAGCAGCTAATGCTACTACATACGGACTTGATAATGAAGTAAACGATTACATATATGCTACTACTAGCTAATGCTACTACTAGCAGCTGCTGATGAAGACTCGGGCTCGTCGTCGCTGTACACGAGTGCGTCCCTCCGGCATAAGGTACCGTCGAAGATCTTGATGAAGAACCCGTTGTCGCCGTCGAACTCGAAGCACAAAAAGTGCCCCTGCTCAAGCTTGTACGCTTGGGCGAATGACTTCCATCCCTGGCCGAGGTACAAATTCCCCCCGGCACTCACGGCCGTCTTCACCGCCCAGCTGCCGTTCTCGCAGTCCTCCATCTTCAGATGCATGGTAGCTGCCACCATGCCTTGGAGCTTCTCTGCGAACGCCCTCGGGAGCCTCAGGCGGCTCTCGATGCCCTTGTACAGGATAACCAAGAACTCGAAGCCGCGCAGCTCCGGGGACATGTCTTCAGAGGACGGTGAGGGCGACACCGACGGCGTGGCATTGCGGCTGCGCCCCCTACCACGGCCGCGCCCTCGTCCACGGCCGCGCCCACGTCCACGGCCGCGACCGCTGATGGTACCTCTCGCCGGGGACATGTCTTCAGAGGACGGTGAGGGCGACACCGACGGCATGGCATTGCCGCTGCGCCCCCTACCACGGCCTCGCCCTCGTCCACGGCCGCGACCGCTGCTGGTACCTCTCGCCATGGATTTGGACGGAGGGGATCTGGCGAAGTTTGAATAACTGTAGGCGATGGACTGGGGCTTCAAAGAGACCGCTGCTGGTACCTCTCGCCATTTATACTCGCGGGTCTGCTCCGCCCACCTCCCCATCTGCCCATTCGCTAGCCTCCACGTATCAACATTTTCAACGGTTGGAAAATTCTATCCGTTACCATAGAGGCAAATATTGGAAACGGACAATTTTATTAACCGTTGCCAATATAATAGGTGACGGAGAATAAAAAGGGTCCGTTGCCAATGTAGGCGGGCCTGGTCAGGTTTGTACGCACCGGCCGCGCGGAAAGCGCGATTCTCCGTCGCCTAACACCTGCCGTTTCCATAGAGGGGTATCCGATGTGTCGTTCTGTACTAGTGAGAAGAGCTGGCTGGAGCGACCGGAGTTTGGGGACCTGGTCCGACAGAAGTGGTGCGAGGCGGAAGCTACTGGTGTTCATCCAGGTGACTCCATCTCTGCCTGGCAGGCAGTGTCTGGCAGCCTCCGCCAATTTCTCAAAGGCTGGGGGGCCAATTTGGGGAAAGAGGATAGAGACGCCAAAGAGGCATTGTTGTCCCAGATCCGGAATCTGGACCTGAGAGCGGATGCTTCAGGGCTAGATGACGAGGGGTGGGCCCTTCGGTATCACCTAGAGGACCAACTTACCCACTTTGCCAAGGTGGAGGAGGAGTACTGGCACCAGCGGAGCCGGCTCAACTGGCTCCTGAAGGGTCGTAGGAGGAAGTGTGCAATCTCGCGCCTCTCGGCTGATCAGGGGATCATCTCGGAGAAAGGGGCGCTTCAAGCACATATCTATGACTTCTACCGTGCGTTGATGGGGGCGCCTGGAGAGGACTCGTTGTTCACTCTTGCCCCCTCCCTATGGGACACACGCCCACGTGTCTCAGAGGAGAAAAACGACGGACTCATGCTTTCTTTTTCTGAGCGGGAGATGGACGAGGTCCTATCTAGCATGAAGGTGGACACTACACCGGGTAAGGATGGACTTCCAGTCTGCTTTTTAAAGCGATTCTAGCCCTTGGTGCGGCCCTTCATCCTAGCCATCGCGAACGATTTCGCCCTAGGGAGGGTGTATATCGCGCGTATGAACTTTGGGGTTCTCACCCTCATTCCCAAAGTTCCCGATGCGGAAGACATTAGAAAGTTTAGGCCGATTGCGCTTATTAATGTCGTCTTTAAGTTTGTGGCCAAGGCCTACGCTATCCGCCTGGCTCCTATTGCCCACCGCACGATTAGTAATACCCATTCTGCGTTCATTAAGGGGAGACATATCCATGAGGGCGTGATATCTCTTCGCGAGATTGTTCACGAAACGAAGTCTAGGAAACTCAGGGGAGTTTTCCTGAAATTAGACTTCGAGAAAGCCTATGACCGGGTGAACTGGGGCTTCCTCAGGGAGGTTCTTCTCCGGGCGGGCTTCGACCCTGGCTGGGTTCATAGAGTCATGAGTCTGGTCTCGGGCGGCCAGACGGCGATCACCATTAATGGTGAAAAGTTATCTATTCCCTACAACTAAAGTGTCACAAGTTTTATTTGATTATGCACTAAACAAGTTTAAAGAACAAGGTGGTTGATTTAATGGATGGAAGTTTAATGTAACAAAACAAGAATGTAAAAGTGTCCCAATCATCTTCAATGCAAGAGGACAAGACAAATGTTGTCTCTTATAGAAACAATGGACATGGGTTCATGGGTTCACTTAATCCTCTCTCTCATCTACGGTGATTATCATGTTATAGATAAAGTACACACAATTGACATGTTTTAATGGTAGCTTTTATAACGGCTATATGTCCTAAAACACATAGTTGAAAGAAGTACGCATTTGTGTTGCTAGGTCACCCTCGTAAGGCTAGCGTGGTTGCTCTCACTCCCACATCATACTCTTTCTTTTTACCCCCAGATAAAGGATGTTGGGCGGTACTGTGTCACTCAATACCTATGCCGTGTCACATCGGCCATCCCATACCTACATACATCATCTAAATCTAAACTATAATGCGGCCTAACGACCGTGCGTATGTCACGGCAATTTTACACAAAACCCCCTGAGAAATAAGGAAATCCACCCACAATCCATACATAATGTCGAAGCGTTATTTTCCCTGCAACAAATCACAGGCACAGGCAGGTCGCCGCCCCCGAGCGCAGCCATCCCCGCCGGCGAGCCACGCCCGAATCCTCCGGCGAGCTGCGCCAGTTCCCCTCGTTCTGCTCGACCGTGAATACCCACGAACTCTCGCCTCCTGTCGGAGAATGACTCCCACGAAACAAGATAGTCAAGCTCACGAAGAGAGTTCGTGTAAGGG
This sequence comes from Poa pratensis, assembly GCA_947311845.1. Classification (NCBI taxonomy): domain Eukaryota; kingdom Viridiplantae; phylum Streptophyta; class Magnoliopsida; order Poales; family Poaceae; genus Poa; species Poa pratensis. The sequence goes on from CAMZMU010000085.1 coordinate 91,081,011, forward strand.
GCTGAACACGTTGGTCAAACAACCCTCAACCTGCACGGCGACGGTGCTCGTCGAGCAAGTGGAGGGACATCACGACAGAGATGAACACCAGCCCGTACCCAGGTTCACGGCCCTCGTGTGGAGGTAACACCGCTACTCCTGCTTGTCTGTATTGCACTGCTTGTAGAGGTTACAGTACAATGAGCTTGCCGAGGGCTCTCTTTTGGCAATGGTGTACACAAGGGAGGGAAGCAGTGGTCTTCTTCTTCCTTGCGCGTAAGTGATTATGCTGGAATGAGAATGCGATCCCTTGCTACGGTGCTGCTCCTCCTTCTTTTATAGGCGCCCCGGGCTTCCTCCCTGTGCTTGCGCTACGGAAGGGCTATCACGTGGCGGCAGAAGGTAGAGCGTGGCGCACCGCAGCCCGGCTGTCCATGGACACGGTCCATGGGCGTAAATCTGAAGCCTGTGGCAGAGTGACCACCGTCCATGCAGGACGGCCAGCTGGGGCCGCAGAGGAACGTGGGGGTGCCCACGGTGACGTTGGCCGTGGAGCGTAGCGCCGGCCGGTCCCCTTATCACCAAAGAGGAAAACATTGTAGTCCGGTGCGGATGGCACAGCTTTGTTGACCCCTTTAATCAGCAAAATGGCAACTGCGGCGTCGTCGTCACCGCGCGCAGAGGCGCGCGTCACTCTGCGGCCGCTGCAGAGCCCATGTGCGCTCTGCAGAGGTTGCTTTGCAGCGAAGCGATCTCCACGAGGGTTTGGATGCCCTGTAGAGAATTCGGCGTTGACCTCTCTCCAGGGGGGATTTCCTTGAAGAGGGGGCAGCAGTGGAGAGGGCCTCCACAGGCCTCTACTGCCTCAAAAGCCCTCGTGAGGCAATCCGCCTCGCGAGGCTCTCCAAGCCGTAGGCTTGGTCCTTAGCGAAAATTCGCCATCAAGTGTCGAGGGCTGTAGAGGACAGGCCCAGCACACCCTGGATTTCACTGGGCCGACACCTCCATCTGCCGCCGCGTCGCCCGGGCAGAAGGAGAGGCGCAGGGGTGATTTCTCGAGCTTGCAGGGGCGTTTCTCGAGCCTGAATCGAGCTCCTCCGCGGGAGGGACGGCGACGATGAAGCTTGTGTTCCGTCTGGATGGAGAGAAGACGCCGGTGGATTTCCGGATCTGTGGTTGGCTGGGGCTGAGGTGGCCGGAGATGGGAGATCAGGTGGTGGCGGCGGGGGTGCCCTGCGCGAGCTCGGTCGCGAGGAACGTGGCTGTGGGTGCTCGGCTTGGCGCGCCGGCGACGGTGCACGACGAGCAGCGGTGGCAGCAGCGGGCAGGGGCACGCGGCCGTGGGCTCGGCTTGGCGCGACGACCTCCACCTCTTCCCTTCCAAATACGAACATAGCGGCCAAGAGCATGGCGCTGGTCTTGATGGGGTCGCGGCCAGGATTCCGGTGGCTGCTGGTCTGGACGGGGGTCACGGCCATGCTCCCGATGGCTGCTGGTCTTAAACGGGGGTCGCGGTCAGGCTCCTGTGCGAAGATCGTAACGGCGGCGTGGTGCCGTCCCTAACGCCACCAGCCTCCGCCCGCCGTCCAACGCCGCAAGGACGGCGCTCCAGCCGGCCGACTCCATCCTTGATGGTGACCTGAGCACGGAGCACCTGAGCCCGCCAGCGGCGCAGCAGCGTTGATGAATGGCGCGCCGGTGATGATCTCGGTGGCGGCGAGCGCGACGAGGCCGAGCATGGCAAGCCGGCCGTTCCAGAGCTCAGCGTTGGCGTTCATGACGGCCCCGGCCCTGCCCTCAGCGCTCTCGCCCTGGAGAAGAGGCACCAGCGATGCCACAGAGAGCACCGCGACGGTGTAGGCGAACCACACCTGGCCGGTGCCGCTGCCGAGCTGCGAGAGGAGCCCGTCGCCCCGCCCGGCCTCGACGGCCAGTGCCGTCACGAAGCCCACCATAGCGAGGCGCCCGTTGATGCGCTCCGGCGCCGGGCCGCTGAACGCCAGCGCGTCCCAGATCGAGGTGCTCGGCTTCGGCTGTGTCAGCAACAGATATCAGAAATCTTGCTCATGAACCCGGTGACAGACACGTACGTACGAGTTAAGCAACATACCTTGGGCGATGGTGTACTGGGCTTATGATTTTTTAGAAATGACTTTTGCGCATAGCTGCAAAAAAATAGTACTTCTCCCAGGATACCTGTGTCAAGTTGATGGTCTGTAAATGGCAGTTATTTTTTTTTTGAAAGGGAGTTCGTGTACAAGATCAACAAGAGAAAGAACAAACACGCACGAACAGAGGCAAGAACCACACCACGCACGGCGAACACGGCACCACCAAGCAGCACACCACCTTCGACCACCAGCAGCTCACCGCCGGGAAAGAAGGAGGCGAGCTCACCTCGCACCGAAGCAGCCGGCTCGAACAACCTTGTTGAGATGCCGCAGAAGCCATCTGACGCAGGCGCCAGAATCTGAGCGCTGAACGAGCATCGGCTCCGAGCCGCCGCCAGATCGCCATCGCTGCCTCACGCCGGAGACGAAAACGAAGGCGCCACCCATCTTCCACAGATCCCACCGAGTCCACGGACGAAGGAGAGCATCCCGCCTGCAAACTCCCAGAGATTTTAAGCAAAAGCACCACCCTGCACCACGGCGAGGGATGAAGGACCCCAAGGACAAGAGCCGCCACCGCCATCACGGACGCGGGCTCGAGGGGAAGCACGCCGCGGCTCCGAGAAGCAGCGGACGCGCCAGAGACGGCAGATCTGCCCAGGGCCTCCACCGGAGCACCGAGGGCAGAGGAGAGGACCGCCGTCACCAAAAGCTTCTCTGGTCACGCCGCCACCTCCACAGCGCCGCCGGCAAGCACCCCACACACACCTAGACTATGTACACGCCGGGATCCGTTGATTCCCCGTCCTCCCGCCGCCGGAGCGGCCGCGGAGGGCGAGGAATTGAGCGGATCGCCGGCGGCGAGCTGGTTGCACGGGAGTCGCCCAAAAATCGCCTCCTGACACTGTAGATGGGGAAAGGAGGAGAGGTCCAGGTGTTTTGTAAATGGCAGTTATTGTGCAAAATGCGATATTACTTTGGGATTTTCTATGCACGGTTAGTAGAAAACTGAATGTTTCTTACTACATACTATTCTGATTATCCCTTTTCAAACTGGTGGATTCTCTTGACGATTCAGGAAACAATGTTGGACACCCACTGTCATTCAAATTCATAAAACTTCCTGGTGACCCGGTCCCTAGCACACTGGTTTTATTTTTTTATTTAAAAAAAAAAATCGGTAGGAGCAGGAAGTCTCCCCTAAAAAAGGTTTGGTCCGGCCAAGAAATCAACTTTGGTTAGTGAAATTCTCTATAGCTACCAAAACATTTTATATTTTTTCAACATATGTAGTATTCAGTACAAATGACTATGGTCATGTTTGCTATATGAAATAAAATCCTTTCTGTTTCCCTACCCTTCTTTTTTTGATTTAATCACATGTTTAGTTTTAATTGCTTCAGGTTGCTCCGAGTTGCACTTATATTTTTATAATTGAATTTTGTTGTGGATCAGATAAAATAATTGGTTCGAGAATATATATATATGTGTTTCTTTTGGATAGCCATGATTTATACAAAGAATATTAGAGATTAAGCCTTCGACAGAATCGTTGTATAATGGGGCATGTAAGAGACATGACATCCGAGACAAAGCCAACCTACTTCTAAAATGACGATAAAACCACAATCAGGGTATGTTTGATTTAATTTAAAGCCTGTAGCAAAGCACGGGCATTTTGCTAGTACTTCTTAATGGACAATATTCTAAATGCTAGTGCAATGATTTATATTTCGTGTGTGTGACCACATCTCTCTCATCTATCTACACTTGGTGGTGTCAATCACCTCATGATAAGGATAAACAAGGCATTATGAATAAATCAAACCATCACATGCATCATAAAATATCTCCAAAGTATGACAAGTCATAAAAGTTTCAACACAACAGCAAATGCATAACAAATATCATCTCATACCACAATATCCACCACAGGAATTACATAGATGACCGTAATCATGTTCAACAGCTCATCCGGTACTAATTAGTGAAGCCCAAAGAGAGGAGAGATACATAAGTTACCACCACAAACCCAAGTCCACGGGGTGGACTACTCCCCCTTCATCATGGAGACGGTGGAGAAGTCGTCGGAGAAGATGGAGACCACCCCGGCAGCGCCCCGCCGGAGTTTTCCCCTCCAATCTGCAGCTCCAGATCTCTCTTTCGGTGTTTCTGTGTTTCGGCGGCGCTGCCTCCAGAGAACGTCAGGGGACAATTTTTATAGGCGTTTTTAGGTCATGACTAGGCCGGTGGAGAAAAGATCGACGGCAGCGGAGCTCCGAGGCCCAAAAGAGGTGGGCCCACATGGCCATGTACAGGGGCCACGTGGGACCCTCTATCTTCCAGCCTATTGGGCTTCTGGTCTTCAATTTGAGCCTATTGCGTTCGTCTCGAAAATTTTGAACCGTGCTCTTTGGACTTGCCCTTTTTGGAGTCCCGAAGCTCCCGGAAAGTCTGAAACACTAAAAAAGACGTTTTCTAGAAAACAGGGTTAATTCCAAATAAATGGGAAAACTATGAAATATTCCAAAAATCATTATAAAGCATTGATAATAACCCTTATATGATGCAAATATGATTGGAATATAAGTAAAATAATGCAAAGTTCATGTATGCATTTTACATGCATCACACGATCATCATGATCCAGCCCGAGGACCTGGCCATTGCCAATCTCAAGTTCATTCGTATGTGCTTTGAGAACCTGTCCGGGCTGAGGATCAACTTCCACAAAAGTGAGGTGTTGGTCTTGGGGGTCGATGCAGAGGAACAGTTGCGGATTGCTAACATGTTCAACTGCAAGCGGGGGTCATTCCCTTTTACCTATCTCGGTCTTCCGGTGAGCGATCGGGCTCTCTGTGCAGGGGACTGGGGTCCCCTGACGAGTAGAGTCGGTAAACGAGCAGACCCGTGGATGGGGAAACTCATGTCCTCGGCGGCAAGGCTGACGCTTACCGATGCGTGTTTGTCGAATCTGCCCCTTCACGCGATGGGAGTGTGCCTCTTGGGACAAGGAGTACACACGATTCTTGACAAACACAGATCCTGTTTCTTCTGGGAATGTGGGAAAAAGCGCAAGTACCACTGGGTTCGGTGGTCGGCGGTTTGCCAACCGAAGGCCTTGGGGGGCCTTGGGATTATGGACTCTAGACTCATGAATATTTGCCTTATGGTGAAGTGGGTATGGAAGTTGATGAGCGGCGAGCAGGGGCTCTGGGCCGACATCATTCGCAATAAGTACCTGCGACTCAAGGACTTGTTGGTTGACTCGCACGGCCCGGGCTCCCAATTCTGGAACGCCCTCCAGAAAGTTAAGGATCTCATGGGCCAAGCATGAGGTCAATAACGGGCGATCGACGAGATTTTGGCTAGATTGGTGGGTGGGGGCGGGGTCGCTCAGGGTCCGTTTCCCCAACCTCTTCCTCATAGCTGCTCAGTCGGGGATCTCCGTAGCCGGAGCCTTCCCGTCTGGGGAATGTGTGATTCCCTTCCGTCGAACGCTTGGGCAGCCTGAGGTCGCGGAATGGCAGGAGTTACTGAGAATGGTCGGGGACGTGCAGCTGTCTGAGGGCCAGGATTCCTTTTCCTGGCACCTTGAACCGTCCCGGAAGTTCTCAGTTAAATCCCTATATAGCAAGCTGTGTCTAGGTACGCCTCGGAAACACTTTTGAGAGATTTGGGGTATCGCTATTCCCCTAAAGATTAGGGTTTTCCTCTGGCAACTAGCCCGGAAACGGTTGCCTTCCAGTGACAACATTGTCCGGAGGAGAGGTCCTTCGAATGGCCTCTGTGCTTTGTGCGGGCAGTTCTAGGACACAAACCACATCTTCTTTGGTTGCGCTTTAGCCAAGTTCCTTTGGAGCGCAGTTAGGGAACTGTTGCTCTGTACTTGGAACCTCTCGTGTTTTCCAGAGATGTTTAGACTTCTCCAGGGCTATAAGGGTCAGGACCGTAGAGTGTTATGGATTTGCTGCGCCTCCCTATTATGGACTCTATGGACCATGGGGAACAAATTAGCGATTGAAGGGTTGCTCCCTTCTCAGCCGGCTGACTGTCTTTACAAACTCGCTATGTATATGCAGGTGTGGAAGCCAGTGGCTAGGAGACAGGACCGTGTCGCGGTAGAGCTTGCGATTCGCCGCATCCGCGAGCTTCACAACACTATTAGGGATCTCCATGGTTGATTGTATCTTTCATATAGTGGGTGTTGTTTGTCCCTTGTTGTGGACTCTCTTGTGTGAGTGTCCGTCTATGTAGCCTGCGTGCTACCTGGTGCTACATTGGGTCCTTAGTGACCGTTGTTTGTGTTTCGCGTCTGTTGTATGAACCTGGCCGGATGCCTTTATTAATTTAAAGCTGGGCTCTGCTCAAGCCTTCCGTCTAAAAAAAGTTTGTGGTCCGTCGATGGGGAAACCTCATAAGTAATCTAAATTTCACCGGAAGTCATAAAATTATTTCACCCACAGTTTTGTATATATCCCTATCATGCAAAATGTACTTCTTTTTTCTTCAAATGAAAGAGCTAGATGGGCCAACGGGTTGTTTTGCCAGACCAGCATGTACTCCTAGATATTATATCGCTCTTGATCTTTCAAATATTGGGGAGTTAAGTTTAAAAAAATATTGGGGAGTTAAATTTCGATCTACGTATCTCCAAGCAAGACTAAAACAAACATCTAACTAGTAATATTAACTTATTTTGGCCCATGACTTCTCTCCTAGTGCTATGTGATACTCTCATTAAAATGATAAATTTTGACACAAAAAGGATTACAGAAACACATAGGAGAGAAGAAATGTGAAAGATAAAGAAGGGCAACTGAAAAATCAATGAAACTGATCACGATCAAGAAGCAAAGCAATATTCCACAATAACTAATTGAAAAAAGACATGATTTTTTGGAGGAAAGATAGTTAAACTATTCCAGAAAACCAGAAAATTCCTTAATTATGTTCCAACTTTCTCTCCTTTTTGGAATATTATTTTATATATTTTTTCTTGTGTTTTAACCTTATTATATTTTTAGTAAATTATGGCATGCCCTAAAAAAATATAACTGCAATAAAGTGCTGATTAGGACACCGCCTAAGAAAATCCTTGCCGAGTTTCTGCATATTTCTTAGAAAAGTTGTACTTTTTATCTCTCAGTTATTGTCATTTGTCAAGTATCCTTTTGAATAACTATTCGTGAGTTCAGTTTGGATTCCCACGTTTCCAAACAAAACAAGTGAAATCATTAGTTTGTAATATTGAACAATTTAATCCCTGACATATCTACAATCACCATGTGGCAGTAAACTAATAAATGATAAAATTGGCATATGTCTAGTTAAGGAAATGTGTCAAAAAATTGTGGGAAATATCTGCAATACATATTATACAAAAGCGGCAAGAAATATGAGAATTATGGGAAAATAGATCGCTTTTTTTTAATGGAGATGATTATGGTATTCTAGAAAACAAGAAATTCTAAAACGAACTAAAAATTAATGAATAAATAAATCGTTCGTAAGGTATAGGCGGGTTTTCTCAACCTTTTGGAAAACTTTTGATTTTTTTTTTTGCAAATTTTATCAAGTAATATTTTTTTCATATGTTAATGTTTCTCATATTTTAGAAAAAAAATAGCCTTCGATGAAAGAGCTTTTTATATTGTAATTATTTTTTTGTGATGAGTAGGATGCCACATGTGCAAAAAGAGCACTACAAATCGCTTTGCTTGAGGTCATGTATCTACGCGTTGTCGGAGGCTAGATACTACATTTGTCTTGATTTTTCTTAAATGAGGAGCAAAAGAGTTGCCACGTCTCACTAATTAAGAAAGAGAGGCCCTAACATTTTTAAAAAATAGAGTTCATACGAGTTTTGGAAAAGAAATAAGACAAAATAGGCCTCCTGGGCTCATATACTCTGGTATAATAAAAAAACACATTAAAAATTTATGTAAAAATTAGATGCGAACATATACAGATGTATTACGTACGTATCAATTTTTGTGGTGAAATAACATATGTGTTGTTATGTACAAAAAAGGAAAATATGTGGCCAAAATGGTGATTACAAAAACATGCTTTCAGAGTACTCGTTTTTGTTACTTTTGTACATGGCACCAAACATGTCATAGCATCACGAAACTTGTCACGCATTTATAAAACATATACATGTTTGTCACCCAAAAAATTATATTCTTTTGAATTTGTTTACCCACTTGGCATAGCCTTATCATATGAACTTACCTACTTAACTGAGTACGGTTATTCTACCGGTAGCATATGAGTTCGGGAGTCAAAACCCCCACCAAGATGGTGGTGCAGGGTGTTTAATATTTTCAAAAAAGGAGTGTGAACGAATACAAAGGAGTGTGAACATATGGGAACCAATATGCAGGGTGTTTGATATTTTCAAAAAGAAATCATACTTAATATTTTGCTTAGAGGACAATCTGCCTTTCACCATCGCGAACGAAGAGAGAGAATCCAGACGGCGTAACATGGGCAAGTAATGAAAGGAGTGCACATGGACGGCGGTGCACGGCAGCACGAGGGCGTGACTGAGGAGTATAACTAATCGCGCGCACAGTCCTGTAATCCCGCTCAACCTGAGCAATCATGCGCATGCATGATCCCGTCCAGCTCAATCGAATATAGAAGCTCTGATCTGCATCCACCAAACTATCCAAGTTGACATATACAACTCCTGTTCGTGCCGGCCAAAAAGTCGCCGGGCGAACTGTGCCGCTCTGCTGCAGAAACGAAACGAAATGCGATGCGAAAGAGCAAAAGAATAAACGACACGACATCGCACACCCCATGTGATGATGATGTGAAACCTCTGACGCTCGCTCCCGGTGGCTGGCCGGCTGCAATGCAGGATCCAAAAGGTGTTGTTCAAGTCAAGCAGACTTGCCAAAAAGACAGGAGATCGACCGCACGTCTCATCTCCGGTCGACGGAGATGGTATCTTTTTTACTAAATGGCACTTAATCGGACATTAAGACAAATCTGGCCCTCCGCAAAACTTTCGCGCGGATATGGCCCTCGGCATCATAAGCCACCCGCCGTGGCGTTCTGACGACGTTTGCTGCTCGGCCGGAGGGTCTGATATTTTTCTGCCTTACGCCAGATCATATGGCTTAGATATTTGGACTTAGCCGTTTTTGCGTTTAGTCATCGTCCTTGGTGGATACGCCTTGCCATTGTCCGTGATAGCGAAGTACGAACGCCCGACTAATTGGCACCTAAACATAGTAACGACCAATGCGATGACGTTTGAATAAAAAGACATTTCAAGTCCGTTCTTTCCTCTTCGCTTGATGCGCCTTTCAGTTCTATGTTACGTACATAATCACGCCGTATACTAAGACGTTTGAATGCCATTGTGACGCCATACAGATTGTCTAATTCGTCCCCGTCTCGTCCACGTATAACCGGTATATTGGAGGGCCTGGAAAATTTTCAGAGCCTCCGAGTTGCTACGTCCAAGCGGAAGGCGTTGTCCCTGAAGGCCGTAACGCCAAAACTATGACTACGTCCTGATTAACGGAGGCTCTGTGTTTCTCTCCTACATCGACTGCGGAGACGTTCCCACTGCTAATTTTACTCTTAATTTCCGATTACGCTAGCTGGGCCTTTTGTCTGAATTATCGCCATGCCCGCTAGCCGGGCCTAGTGATGAACTTCATAATGGGCCAAGTGGGCTTGACGGAAACCTCCCGCTATATGTGCATTGCATTGCCCAACCGTCTCATACATATCACATTTCTGGAGCCTCCGAGCTAACCCTTTCAGCCGTTGCCGGAGGTTATCCCCATAGCCTCCAACAATTCCAGATCTAGATCTAGACGGTGATGCGCCGCCAGCCGCTGATGGATTTTCCTCTTGGTCCGCCACCGTCCACTGGTAGCCGAGCCACCAAGCTTGTACCCATCCGTCCAAACTCCGGCATTGTCGTTCCCCAGTACCAAGGACCGGACGCGGCGTCGTCGTCACAGGCACCGCTGTTCGTCTATCGCCGGAGGTATCCTCCCACAACGCAGCCGTCGGCGAACGCAGAGGCGGCGGCAGCTGCACTTGTCCATCTGTCCCATTCTCCGTCGTCAAACACTTTGCTGTCTGATTCTCCCCCAGTACATCTTCCACCCGTGGCTTCCTAGTCTCAGTCCGTCAGTCAGTTGGGGCTGGACGCTGGATTGCCCGCGTTCCGGCCCCCGTCGCCTACTGGACCAATTCTATTTGGAGTTCGTCTTGTATCTGCTTCGCAATCAGTTCTCCGTTCCACATCCGTCGCTTCCCGGGACAATGATGCCGTTTTGGCTGCACCGTCAGCGCCGCCCCCACCGGCCCCACCATTGGTAAGTTATTGATTTTGTGTGCTTTCGTATATCATCCATCAGTTACAGTTACAGATACAAGTAATTGTAGATCTGGTGAGTTGATTTGGTGCTTATAGGTTGTAGATCTGGTTATTAGTTCATTTGGTGCTTACAGTTTGAATTGTTGTGATGATTTTGTGGTTAACCTTTGATCCCAATGTGTCAATCTGCTCAGTTGATTTGGTGGTTATATCTAAGGGTGTGCTTAACCTCATACAGTTGTTGTCAGGGTTGCCAACGGTGCTCCTTTGGCCGCCTGCTAACCTCTGCTCCAATGTGTCTCGTCTGAGCAACAGGTCTCTAAAGGCACGGTGTTCCGGAACAGGTCCACAGCAAATGCCATCGATCGCATCACTGCCATCCAGAGGTTTTTCCCAGCTAGGCTGAGTGAAGCTGTGGAGTACGCGAAGCAAGATGGTTGCCCGAGTAATCTAGGTCTCCATGAACCCAATCATCCTTTCCCTTCCCGGTTCTACGTGCAAGTGACAGAGGCTGACCTGGTTGCTCTCGTCATCCCGTCATCATTTACGGATGCTCTGGTGAATCACACCAATATAAGAAGGCTGGCAAAAGCTAGACATTCTAAGTTTTCCGAAAAGGTTGATATGCCAATCAGGGTTAAAAGTTTATGTCACACGAAAGTGCAGCTTCAGTGGGTGGATGGTCACCTTGTTCTTTTGAATGGATGGGACAAACTGGCAAGGAGGTTACAGCTGCACGTGGACGACATCCTTTCCTTCAAGTTACAGAATCGTGGCTTCAAGATGAACGTTCTGAAGCACGAGACGTCGACGTCCTCGATCTATACATGCTCTGCCCATTAAGCTGTTGTAGATGCGGCTCATGTCTAGGTCGTCCTTGTGTTGTATAGCAACGCCTTAGTAGTTCTTGGAGTCCAGGTTGTCCTTTTGTTTAAATGGAGACTATGCCTTTAGTTGGCAGGGTGATGTATAACGCCAGTGTTGTTATTTTGCGAATGTTCAGTACTAGCTATTTACTTTTTATGTTGTGTTTAGTAAGTATGAACATTTGGTATCAGTTTTTTTTCTTGTAGCCTATGTTATTTGTGGAAAACAATGAAGCTTTTGATCTTATATGGGCCAACCATCTTATATGGGCCAACCATGTACTAATGGGCTATGTAGCGTTCGTACTGATTTGTGTTTTTTTTTCTGTTCCAGAAAACCTGTGGTAGTCGAACTCAACGTGGCCCAAAACCGGTGAGCGGTTGCACGCGTGGAGATGCGCGCGAGACGCCTCCAGAACTCCGTCACACATCAATGACAAGCTTCTTGAAGAACTGCTCTCACTCTACGTCCCATCAAAAGAATACCTCATCTCTCCCCATGGGCGATACAGTACCTCCTCATCCGCCGGCGCCGCGGGATACCCACCGACGGTCGTCATCGCAGCGTAGCCACACTGCACTTGAGCCGCAGCATAAGCGTCCTCGCGCGGCGATGAACGTCCCTATGAACAGCCCACCTTCTGGAGTACAGGCCCCTCGCCGGTACCCAACTCGGATGGCAGCCGAGGTTTCCTCGGAAACCACCGCTGGTAGAGCTGCGCCGCTGGATCACCCTCCTGGATTTACCCCCTTGCCAAGATTCCGAGCTCCTCCACCGCATGTCATGTCTACATCCAAAGCCGATGTTGGATCTGCATCAGGTGCAACCCTGCCTTTCGTACGCCATGGGTGGTAAGTATTTAAACCGGCTTCAGAGATATTTGTGCATTGGTTCTGAGATTAAGTTTGTATGTATGAATTAGCTGTAGATTGAATTATGTGATGTTCTGCAAGTGCCGATAAAGAAGTGTGTGGGCCTCTATTTTTAATATTATTGCTTCGATTTTGGGATTGTTGCTCCCTATTGTAGATTTTGGGATTGTTCTGCAAGTGCCGATATTTGTTGCTCCCTATTAGAGAGTAAACATTTGGGATTGTCAAGCTCCACCGCCGGGGGGTGGAATACTCCAGGAGGGGACGTACATGACCAGGAGGCGTGCGATGCTGGCGGCGGAGGCGGCCGCGGCCTCGTCGGCAGCAAGCAACCAGCCTCGGGGGCCGCCCCCTGGCTTCCACCCGATGCCGCGATACTCGCCTGCCCCGCCGTCTCCTCTGGGACCCGGATCTGGTACCTTTCCGGTAACCGTCTACCCTCCGACGGTCCCTTCGTCTTCTACAAGTCCGGCGGCTCCAACTCCTCACTCTGCGCCACCGGCGTTCGAGTCGCCGCCATCTGCCTCTGCGCCGTCCACCCAGGGCTCTCCTCACTCAAGGAAGAGGAAGGACAAGGAGCCGATGAGGTCTCCTATGGTAAGAATCGAAATCCCAACATCATTTCCCAATCCTTTTCTTAGGATTTTTTCATTTCATGGTCGATTAGATCCCCAATCGATGCACTGTTCTGTCTTAGTAGATGACGCTCTAGTTGATCATGTTGTTGCTGTTGATGTATTACTGATCAGTGCATGCTCTAGTTCATTGATGCTTGCAATGGACAGTACATTTGATCCTTGCATGCCGTAGGCCATCATGTTCTTGCTGTTGATCCAGTATTGCGCTGATTCTTGCTAGCTTATCCTTGCAAGGATCAATAGCACTTATCCTTGCATGCTTGCACTGATTCTTGCAAGCTTCATAGTTGTGCGACGCTGACATTGGTCTTCTTTGATTGCAGAGCTGGGAGCCGTTGTGTGACATGACGCCTACTCCACCACCAGAACTCCAGGACCTGATCAACCACAACACTGCCCTTCGAAGGGCAGTTGTGCAAGGATTGGAGGCGGCTGTCTACGAGATGGGGCGCGTGAACCAGGAAGGCAAGAGTCCCAGAGGCCGTCATCCCCGCCTTGGAAATGAAGCTCAAGATGTCAGGCCCCGGCGCTTCTATGTCCAGCTCGAGTACTCCGACTTGAGGGCCATTGTCCTTCCCCCAGAGATGAAGAACCTCCTGATGAACAAGCTGAACATGAAGCCCACCAGGTCTGTGCCTCAGCCGAGGGGCTCCGTGCCAATAAGGTGGTCGAAGTGTTGTCAGTACTTCGTCCAGGTTCAGTGGTTCCAACAGGACATTGTCATCTTCGCCGGCTGGAGGGAGTTCGTGAGGGCTAGGGAGCTGGAGATGGGCGACGTCGTGGTGTTCAAGTACAACGATGGGGGCTTCGACATCAATGTCTTCAAGCACGGTACCTCCACGGAGAAGGTGTTCCAGTGTGAGTTTCATCCCATGGCTTGAACTCCAGTAGTTATGTTGAAGCTGAAGCTGAAGTAGAGTTGTAGGGATGTTGTATGAACCCTATATTTTGGGCCAGTGGGTGTGTACCCCTGGCTGTTGGTAACTAATCAGGTGGCATGGGATGCACCTGTAACGAACCTATTTAGCCTAAGCCTGTGACTTTAGCTGGTACTCTATCTAAGTAGCTGTTAATTATGTGCCACTTGTCTGTCATTTTGTTGTGCTTCTATATCACTGTGTGTGCTGGTAAGCTCACCAAATTTGAATGTGGTGAGGGTATCTCACTTCTATCACACACATGGAAATGTTGCTGTCAACCAAACAGCAAGTGTCTGCATGTCCAGAGGCAGAAAAGAAAAAATCGAGCAACCAAACGGCCAGACCTCGAAATCACTAGAAATCACTAGAAAAAATCGAGGAAACTAGATCCCATGTCCTGTGTATTTTTGTACTACCTCTATTTTTAGTTTGTACACCGTACTCCGTGTATCATGTACTCCCAGTTCTGATAATTTGTACATTCTATTCTATGTAGAACTACCTCTTTTTTTATTTTGTACACCCTTTCCTCGCACGGTGCTGCACGTGGCGCGGTAGTACGATGGCCAAACTTCCCTTCGAAGCCTTCGCGTAGCGACACCCGACAGACCTGGCTCGCTGGAGGCTGGCCCGTCGAAGGGCCGAACGCGCCATGTTGGCCCAGTTCATTCTGCGCACGGCACTTGGTTTGCCGTATCACGTAAGGGAACGTGTTACCCGCGTTGGTGGGTACTGCATCCTAGAAGTAGAACGTGTTATGTACTACGGACTATATGTGAGTCGCATGGATTTGTAGTAATTTGGTACCTATGAATCGAAGTATGTTGTTACTGATTGAGGGCCGATACCCTGGTTGGAGATGATCTTTCAGTCTTTGCGGCCCATTTGGAAACGGCCGGTCTATGTCAGAGGCTCCGGATGATGGAAAAGTCTCAATGGGTAGCGTAAGTGTTTCAGGCCTTCGAAAAAAAAATTGTTTTCGAAGCCCGCAGACGCTCCATCTCACCCAAACCCAACCCATCGCGGATGACAGCTAAACTGAAGTATGTGAGGGCCGATTCGCTGGGACCGGGGTGTAGAAGATATTTCAGTCCGTATGGCCCTGTTACAAAGGGACGGTCAATGTCAGAGGCTCCGGATAATGCAAAAGACCTAATGGGTGGCGTCGGCGTACAAAAAAATTTGTGGAACCCATATCTCCCCCTGGAAGCACGTATTTTTTTTCCTTAATGGACCTTACACAGATTTTCAGGTTATAGTGGCCCTTCAATATAACTCATTTGTTTCCCACCTCCGACTTCAGATGCGTCAACTACAATCGCACCAGCAGTGACCGCCGCCGATCTAGGGTCCGTGCTTTCCAGACTCCGCCGAGCCGAAATCGTCCCCCGCCGCCGAGCCGAAATCGTCCCCCCGCCGCCGCCCCCACTCCGCCGCCCCCTCCGACTGCAATGGCAGCTAACAATTCGGATCCAGCCGGAGGAGCCAACCAGGTTTGTTCTTCTGGCCCTTGCTTTGCAGCTGTCGAATCTGGCATTACTTTGGTTATGTTGGTTTAGCAGAATACGCACTCCGCTGTTCTAATAATCAGGACTAGACGTTTCTTCCTTGAGCAAGCGTAGCAGCAGTAATTGTTAGCTGTAATTGCTAACGGATTTTGTCATTATACGCAAAATTACCAAGTTGACATGTTTTAGTGCAAACTTCATGTGAAACACTTTACCCCATTTAGATTTGACTAGTTATCTAATATTTGAAAGCATAATTTGGCACTATTTCTTGAAATGTGATGATACTTAGACTAAATTATACTGTTTTTTAGTGCAATTTTCACAAAATTTCAACCCATGTATTGAAATTGTTATCTTAGTTCATGTAACCATGGCACCCCCAGTATGATGAACCTAGATCCGCCACTGACTGACGGTGTAATATAACGCCCTACATGTCGGCCATGAAGGCTGCATCTAATCTGAGACGAACACCATCGTTCAGTACGTAACGCGAATTACTTTACAGATTGAGGGGAGAACATACGACGCAACTAACGGGGACCCAGCCTCAGCTGAACAAGTTCCTGATATTGTGTCCGCTGATGCCCCACATGGGCGGACAGAAGCGGAAGCTAGTGCAATCCACTTCCTTGCTACCAATCCGCCCGCGGGGCTTACTGTTGAAGACAGTGACCAGGGTAATCTGTCGCGTCTCTCGCACTTGGCTGCTGGAGACGGTAAGAACGTTTCTGCCGACGACGACACAAGTTCAAGCGACGACGGTCTTGGTCTTTTCGACCATGCAAAGGTCGATCCTCCAACACCTAAGAAGAAACAACTGGTGAGTTCCGTGGGTACGTCAATTCATGAGGCCGTCGGGAGGAAACGGAACATAGCACTTCTACCAGATGTGCCATGTATCGCGGGGAGTGCGACGGTGATGCAGACTAGAAGGGCAAGTAGAGTGAACCGTGACGATGTCGACGAAGGTTCGAATGCAGTGGTCAGTAATGTCCTACCCGCCTCCGGCAGAAACGGGAAACAATCACCGGTGCGAAAACCACCTCCGACGAGAGGAGCATCCGATTCGAAGGCCAAGGCGGCACAATCGAATGCTCGTGCGAGTACCGTTCACCAAAGACCTGCATTGCTCTCTGCTGGTAGGTCAGCTACCCCAACTTCTGTCAACAATGGTATCGGTAATTCGTTGGCCGTACAGAGTTGCCCCAGTTATGCAATCCCAGGTAGCAGTTCGTCGCCTATTTTACAACTCAGCAGTCACGCACCGTTGAAGGGCGCAGACATGAGGGTACCCATTAACTACAAGAAGGGCTACAGCCACAGCGATCTCATGGATATCAGATGGAACAGAGGCAACCCCTACATTACTTGCGTGAGGGACGCGACTGATCCTCGATTCCACACGTTGATACAGCAGGACTACTATGAGACGGTGGTCACTTGTCTGGATACTCCTGTGGTTCCACAGAAGACAATTGACTGGGACTTCGTCAGAGCTCACGAGGAACACTTCCAGGGTGTGGAACAAGCCTGTATTGATCGCAATGTCTTCCACCTCACAGAACTACAGAAGGACTGGTGCCAAGAGGTGATTATGCAGTTCTACGCCACACTGTATGTCGACAAGGAGAAGAACATGTGGTGGATGACTAATGGCCGCAGGTACACATGCACATTCCTAGAATTTGCTGACAGTCTTGGTATTAAAGGATTTGACAAAGAGCAGGAGGAACTCAAATTTCGGATTCATGCATCAAAGGGCAACCATAGTCCATCTGAGCTTTCCGTTCTGTACCCCGCATCAGCTCTTCAGAAGCCTGACTTCGTGAAGGGCTCAAACAAGTACATGCTGCCACTGCCTTTAACACTAAGCCGCATCTTGAGGCGAACTATCACTCCCAAGTTGGGTGACTCCGGCAACATCCGCAGGTGGTCCTCTAAACTGTTATTGCAGTTCCAGAAACAAGAGGACTTCCAGGTCCTGGATTTCATATTGAACGAGGTGAAGAACGCAAGCGCGGACACCAACCGGTCTCTTCCCTATGCACCTTTCATCCAGCTTGTTGTTGAGAAGATCAGCAAACTAAAGTTCAAGTACGACAGGACTCACGAGTCTTACAAGCCACCTATCCCAGGGTACGAGTCGCCATCGCGTGAGAGCACCAGCGACGGTTCGGGCAATGCAGGTAATACATCGCCTGACGTTGTTGCCACCGAGAAGGTCGGCTGCTGCTCAGACTGTTGGTACAAGCGGCAGTTCGGGGAAGATTTTACCGCACTGGTGTCGGACGTGAAGAACATCAAGGTATACCTCCAAAAACTCAAGAGACCCCGGACGTAATTCTCCTGGTTAGTGTTCATCGCCCAGCACGGATGCTGGCTCATTTTTTCTTGCTGAGTGTTGTTATCCTGTTCATTGACGGCTAATGTATAATTATGCTGTGAAAAACATTTGTTGGAAACTTTATTGCTCATCGCCTGTACTACACATTCCGTCAGACTTGATGGCTGTACTACCCCTGTTGTTTCGATTCCGTTTGAACATTGTAACAATAATCAGTGAAGCATTGTAACACTGGGTATATGTCCATACAGTGCATCTCATACATTGAAAAGTGCATACGATAGGCAGTTCCATACATTTGTGTAAGGTAAGATAAATAGCGTTTGCTTACATGACTTTCAGGCTTTCCACACTGAAAACAGATAGCCTACCACCACCGGTTCGGCACCATCCACACCGGGGTCTGCTGCCTCCCCCAGAGTCTGTCGTCGTACTCCAGGTCCGCCCCTATCGTTGCATCGTCCAACAGGCTTAAGCGACACCAGTCTGGACGATGGCCGGGCAGCGGAATGTTCCGTGCATGTGTCGTGTAAACGTAGTCTCCAGCCAGG